>CAKALU010043174.1:0-15956 GCA_916700995.1 Hozukius guyotensis
CATGCAGTTTGGGGCAAGTAATAGTCAAGTCAGCACACTGACACACTGACGGCTGTTGTTGCCTGTTGGGCTTGAGTTTGCCATGTTATGATTTGAGCATATTTTTGTATGCTAAATGCAGTACCTGTGAGGGTTTCTGGACAATATTTCTCATTGTTTTGTGTTGTTAATTGATTTCCAATAATAAAAATATACATACATTTGCATAAAGCAGCATATTTGCCCACTCCCATGTTGACAAGAGTATTAAATACTTGACAAATCTCCCTTTAAGGTACATTTTGAACAGATAAAAAATGTATGATTAATTTGCGATTAAACGCGATTAACTATGGACAATCATGCGATTAATCACGATTAAATATTTTTATCGATTGACAGTCCTAGTTAAAATCTCTTCAGCTTGATAGCAGTTAACCACAGACCTTATTTCAGGAATCTAACTAAATACCTATTGACTTTGAGACAAGGGAACTAATTTCCTGGTTTTAGGACTCACTCCTGTAGCACTCTATAAGGTAACTGAGATGTAGATTTTTGTTGCTGGTTCATATTTGACTGCATTGATGTAAAAGTTAAGGAAGTTCAACTGTTGTTGCCAGACAGCCCTGCTTTGTTTTGCCCTAGCATCGACACTCCTGCGGTGCCAGCACAATGGGTTTAGTTGGCTGTGTTTTTTGAAGCACTGCTAGTCTTTATTCCTGTCATCCTTCTTCTTGTTGTTTCATATCCTCACCAGCCACGCACACTCCTGGAAAGGGCAGCTTGGCTAACAGATGTCTGTTGATGGAGGCAGCCAGGATTTTTGGGTGGTCGGTGTATCAGTACTTTCTCTTGATAAACTTTAGCCATTGTGTATTCAAGGGAGTACACTCACACCTGTGGTAGATTCAGACGGTGTCATCTTACCCAGAGTTCAAAACACCTGAATTTCTTTTTATTCCCCTCATCACTTTTTCATTGTCCTTGTCTTCTGTATTCTTTTATTCCGTCTTATCCCTTATTGCAGTTCACCTTGCTCTTATTATGAAAATCCTTCATTACAAAAATCTTATTATTATCTTATTATAAGCTCTTACAAAACCACACAATTAACCTCCCATTTGTTGTGCTCTTTGTTACTGCGGCTGGGCATTTGTGTGTGCCCATCTGAAGGTGTAAACAGCCTTGGCGTGAGAGATATTGGACCATATCTCAATGAAATAAACAAAGCCCCTTAATACTCACAGATCACTATCAACAGGATGTAGTTGGCGTTATTGTATATTTTGTCCGAGCTCTTTTCAGGGATTTTTTCCTCAAGCTAAGACTTCTTATTGAGTCTTTAATGCATCTTATAAAAAAGAGATGTGATGATATGAAGTAGTGAGCCCCCGCTGTCTGAGCTCTCCATATGAATAGCAGAGTTTATTAAAGTAGACACGGGCACTGAATCACAAAAGATTACCCCTCTCCTCCTTCTCCACTTGGGAGGAGGTGTGAGCTTCGACTTTGAAGAAAGACTGTAACTAAATAAGAGAAGAAATAACTCGTTGTTTCTCTACAAATAATCAGCTAAGTCAGCTACCAGTCTGGCTTAAATTGTTGTTGATCAAGAACTACAGTACATTCTCTATGAATGTTGTTTTTTTCTGTTTGTGTAAGAGTTAAAAAAAAATATATACATGTTATTAATACGTATTAATGTTTAGAGGTGGTGGCAGAGTTTTAAACTTCAGAGAGCCGGGCTTGCTGTTTCCCCTGTTTTCATTTTATTTTGTTAAGGTAAACTGATGCAAACTCTATTTATTTATTCTTTCTCCCTTTTCCTGCTTCCAACTCAGCCAGCTGACTGACTTTGGATTATTGTAGAAAATAAGCTCTGTGGCAAACAAATACTTAAACGTTTTGTACAGCAAGATCATTTTCACAAATGAACACCAGTTTTATGATTTTTGAAGTGTAAATGAGATCGTCAGAATTCAAAGCTAACGTTAGGCTATAAACGAATTACACCACGGTCGCATGACTGGTGGATGGTTGGATCCAAAAACACAGGGCTTTCACAAGAGTCTGGTGTTTGTGTCCTCTGTGAAACCAAAAGTCAACGTTGACTTATTTTAAGTTACTAGGTCACACATATAACTAGGGCTGGGACGATACACACATCTCCCGATTCAATACTATCACGATACTTGGGTGCTGATTCGAGATGTATTGCGATTTTATAGGAATTGCGATTCTACATGTATTGCGATTCGATATTTAGATTTATTCGCGGTTTTTATTTTGTTCACTTTTTTAACACTAGATCATGGGAAAAAGTTGAATCATACACTTCTAGGAACATTTTTAGAAAATATCTAAATTGAATTATTTATTAAATTTTTTCCAGCAACTCAAAAATCAAAGAATAAAGATATTTCCCTCGCAAATTAGTGGTATTTTTTTGTTAATTTATAAGGGACATGTAACATGTTTTATACTTCTGGTGAATATATTCCAATCAATCTTATTTCTATATATGTATTTTGTATATACAGTTCCCTTTTGAAAACTGGATGTAGTCATACGTGTATACTTATGCTAACTTTGCCAAGTCCGTCGCTAGCTCTCCCGTCAGCTCTGTTCTCTTTACACATCCATGGTCAGCTCCATTGGGGCCGTTTGAATGCATTTAACACAAATGTCAGTATATGGGTGCTCTACAGTTGTAGCGTCCACCGATTTGACCACAAAGATGCGAGTGACGACTGGCTTGACCACAATAACGTTTCCTATCCATGACAGAGTTAGCATGCAGCTTTAGCCGTGACATCTAGCTCTGCTTTTCCTGGCAATGTGTGAAACCCAAAGTGTTTCCATACCTTACTGTATGTGTAGTGTTTACCACTTTGGATTTAACATGTGAGAGTACAGGTCGTATCCATGCGGACCCTCCGCTGTTTTCTGCTTTATGCAGTTTGTTTTGGTTGGCCCAAAGCTAACGTGGGTGGTAGTAATGGACACAATATGCTAGTTTTGGTGCAAATGGTCCACATCTGTAGATTTGCACTTTTTAATTCACAATTTAATAATTTATAGTAAATTATTTTGCAGACCCCCTGACAGAGTGCCACGGACCCCACTTTGAGAATCACTGCTTTACATAGTAGAAAGGAAAAAGTGCAGAAATTGACAAATGACACAATGACAAAAAAACATATTGACATATCTAAAACACATTGAAATTCAGAGAAAATACGTGGGTTTTCAGCCTGGATTTGAGACATTCGATGGTGGGGGGTGATTGAACATGTAAATGGAGGAAATTCAACAACTTGGGCCCGACTAGGAAAGGCACGGTCACCTTTACGCCTCGAACGACTGTCTGAGATGAAAGCATAAGCATATCTGATGACCTCATTGTAGGAGGACATCCATTCAGATCTTCAGCCATTGCCCTTCACACTTCATCACCAATGAGAGTGCAGGTTGTATGCATGCGGACCCTCTGCCGTTTCCTGCTTTATGCAGTTTGTTTTGGTTGGCCCAAAGCTAACATGGGTGGTAGTAATGGACACAATATGCTTGTTTTGGTGCAAATAGTCCACATCTGTAGATTTGCACTTTTTAATTCACAATTTAATAATTTATAGTAAATTATTTTGCGGACCCCCTGACAGAGTGCCACGGACCCCACTTTGAGAATCACTGCTTTACATAGAAAAAAGGAAAAAGTGCAGAAATTGACAAATGACACAATGACAAAAAAACATATAGACATATCTAAAACACGTTGAAATTCAGAGAAAATAAGTGAGTTTTCAGCCTGGATTTGAGACATTCGATGGTGGGGGCTGATTGAACATGTAAATGGAGGCAATTCAACAACTTGGGCCCGACCGCGGAAAAGGCACGGTCACCTTTACGCCTCGAACGACTGTCTGAGATGGAACGCATCAGCTTATCTGATGACCTCATTGTAGGAGGACATCCATTCAGATCTTCAGCCATTGCCCTTCACCCTTCATCACCAATGTCTAGACGGGGGGGATGCTCCTGTACATGCTCATGGCATCACTACCCCTCAAAATAATGATGTCACGATGGGGTCTAATCACCAAAGACTCCCCTCATATTTCTTCCAGGTCAAATACATCTTTTTAATTATTCTTTTCAATTAAGTCTCTCTTGATTTAAATCGTCGCCTGACTTCTTAACCTGATGAGAGTGATATCAATCTTCTCAGCTAACATTTCCTCAGATATCGCCTCTGTTAAACCCATTGTCAGTGTTGATTTAAGATTTATTTAACCTTGACAACTTTCCCTTACCTAAAAGTGGTTCTAGTATCTTAATCGTAAGCATACCTTCGCTTCTATATTACGATAATGAAGGAAGCATTAAACTGAAAATCCATGGCAATAAACATTTTTGCAAATGCTGTAAGTTGTGGTTGGAATGAGAGGTCAATGTATTCCATAAACAAAGAAAACTCTCAAACTCAAGTTTTGTGAATTTTGTGACGCCTTCTTTAAGTTTTACCTGAAGCTTTAATTAAAGAGTCTTGTAACACAGAGCTGCTAGTAGCAGAGAGGTTGAAATTAAGGGTGCGGGGGTTGTGACAGCACCCACTATTGACAGGATAGAATGCTATAATTAATGTGACACAAGATGGAAAATAAAACCCACTTGAAACCATTTCATTTCAGTCAATTTCCATCGATCTATGAAACTGCAAAAGAATGTCATTCCACATAATACAGAGAAGAGCTTTATCCATTTATCCTCACTGCATTCACCAGGATTAATATGCAATAGCTTCAGAAAGACTAAATAATAACAACAACATAAGGCTACTGTTTACAGAATACATTTATTAGTGCACTCAAATATCATTCAAAATCAGCAGAGGAGGCGCGTTGAAACAGCTGTTTGTCTTGCAGCTCTCAGAGGACACAGCCTCTTTAATAGCAAGCTCAGCCTAGATTTGTTCTCCATAGACTAAATACACTTTTAATAGGCTATGCCTTTAATGGAAGTGAAAGTGTTACGTCCCAGTGAGGTCTAGGGTAAAGGGAAGGAACATAAGCTGGTGTTGTCAGTCGTAAAGTCGCCGTTTACTGAAATAATGGACAACCAAAAGGAACAACATGGGCTGCAGTCAGAGATATACAATGACGCAGCAAACAGGAGCGAGCACAACCGTGTCAGCAGGCAAAGGAAAAACAGGAAAGGGCTGCGGATGGCGCCGAAATCAACAAACAAATATGACAAAACTGCAACAAACTATAACTTCAATTCACAGCTGAATAGTTGGCAAAACCCCCAAATGGAACCAGAAAGAAAACTCTATTCTTACTGCACTAACTGTAAAAACAAAACATAATAGGGGCAGCCACCCCTTTACTTGATGTTTCTAACAAAGGAAAATGCCTAACTGAGGGTGCAGAGCGGTATGTGTACTAAACTAAAACTAATCCCTGCCCAGTCCCAAACACGATATATGAGTGCCTCTATGACAATGAGTGCTAATACAGAACATAACAATTACTACAGACACAGAGTTAGTTAAACAAAGCGCAAAAGTGGTGGACAGCACCGATGACGTCACCATGGCGAGGGAGGGAGAAGTGGACGCTGCAGGAACGCCCCACCAATCATGGCGGAAGAAATCCCCAGCAAATCCCCACCATTTTTTTATTGTCATAATAGTAAAGATGGTTAAAATCTTAATTTCTAGTTTTCTTAATAGCTGTATACTTGTCAAATTATTTGAAAGGGTTAGGATTAGCTAACCTAAATCCGTATCAGGATGTCAGAACTAGACTATAACTCAATTCGAACCAAACTAAGAGATGTTATTAAACATTATTACACGGCTGTGTTGAATACTCGATTCTGATTGGTCAATCACGGCGTTCTGCGGTCTGTAATTTCTGTATAACAGACCGTTGCTCAGGGCGCAGCTCTGATGTCGGACTCTGGCGGACCGTTTTTGCATCAAAATATTATAGATTTCTTCAGTAAGTAGCTGTGTAATAAGCGATGAGAGACCGCATCGCCCTGTCTGGGATTCTTTCACAACAATGACTGGCTCGCTGTACATTTATCCCTTACCTAGCAGACATGAACGATTAAAACTTGCCTAATTGAAACAAATTCCTGAAGATCTCTCTCCATTTTGCTATGGTAGATGGTTAAATGTCTTGTTTCCGGTTCACAGCCTCTACTTCTTCTACTTCTACTCTGTTTATTGGTGGATTATAGCCATGCAGCCTATAGCACCAACGTCTGACCAAATTAGGATGTGGCCAACAAGCAGAGCTTCAAACTAGTTGATGGAAATGCGCCTAATTTGCATTTCTTTTTTTGCGACATTTAAAAAGTTTGCTTAAACTTCGCTTGATAATTGAATGGAAACACGGCTTATGTGCTAAGGGTCCATGCCCCATGGGTCGCCCATATTTAAAGCACCCCCAACCAGAAAATTGGTCCAACGTCCCTGCCTGGTAGTAATATCCTGTACAGTACAGCAGGTGTCTGAGGCCAGATAAGAAAGACTGGTGTAGATGTAAGACAAGCAACGAGTTTTCCAGGTCAGATTTAATCCCTATAAATCAGAAGTCTATCTTTGACCACTGGTTTCACATGATGCTCCAACAAGAGTTTTAATGGAGTGGCATCTTATGGAAGACTCACATCAAATAATTCAATTAAAGCTTTTAAGGTGGTAATAATGAAGCCTCTTTTACATTTATAGTTAATAACATTGAGGTAATTTCACACTTCAGTGGGCCTCTGCATTAATCCTCTCATGTGTTCGCTATATGAGTGTGAATTGTGATTTCTTGTAATCCTGTATTAGAATATTTAGCAGCGTTTGAAGTGACGGGAGAACACAATAATCACTGTGAGAAGGAAAGACTGGAGAAACAGCTGGCAATAAGAAGAACCAATCTTATGGTAAAATTAACTCATTTAGACAATGACCATGTTGAACAGGAATTTTCTCCAAGTGGTTGTTTTGGAGTGAATTGGCTTATAGACAAACCAATCTCCTAAAGCTTTTCAAAGTTGGCAACATGCCGTTAGCTTCGTCATCTCTTGCTTCTTTATTTAGAAATAACATTTATGTTAGTAAGGCTTCAGTAGTTCAAAGTGCTCCACAACAGTTTTTTGAAGTCATTTGTTAATGATGAAATAATATTTACATACAATATTTTTTGAGATATCACAAATCATAGTGTAAAGGCCTTAACACTCAGTTTTTGTCATGAATACTTTCACACAGAACGTGAATATTACGTGGCAAAAAAGCAACATTTTTTCAGATTGAGCTGGATTTTTCTGAGCTTTCGCACTGCGGATAAAAGGCATCAACCAATCACGTTGTGTGGAACGGGTTGAGTTGATCCTATATTTATGAAACAACAACACGGAGGCTCCATAGTCCGAACCAAGATGGCAAACTTTCTGTGCGTTCCAATACCCATACTACCATAATATCTAGTATGCCAGAAAAAGATTTAGTATGTCCCAATACATAGTATGTCAAATGCAGTAAACCCAAAATACCAGGATGTCCTACAACATCCCGTCACATTTTGCAGTATGCAAGCCAGCATGCTTTTCTGGTTATTCTGACCCACAATCCTCTGCACAGCGGATATGCTGTATGACAACACATTCTCATTCCAACTCGTCACATACTGCCGCTTTGTCACTTTAGGATTAACCACTATAGTTAGGTTTGGGAAAGAACTACATGGTTGGGCTTTAATCTACTACGTTTGTACAGTGAAAATGACGCTGAACGTTGTGAACACGAGACATAAACAAACAGCCAATTGTAACTTAACATACGGGACACGAACAGCGGTGTCCTGAATGAAAGCCTTGTTAATAGAAGTCCCGGTGTGTTTCATACCAGCGCTAAGGGGTGCCTTGTGCGGTGATATTGAACGCTGATGGCCTTGACAAAGCATCGGTATTTGACGCCTTGGGAATGAAAACGGGCTAAGGGTCAAAGTCCAAGGCACAATGTTTTGAGGAAGTAGTATGTCCCAATTGTATGCCTACTGCATGCAACAGTACGTACTTTGTAAGGGCAGCTGCAGTACGTACTAAAAGTGAAAAGAAAAAGTATGTGATTTGGAAAGTCATTTCAACCTTGACAAATGCAGCGCAGACCAGATCCACTCCTTCTGTTCTTACCTTTCACAATAAAAGCCC
Source organism: Hozukius guyotensis (assembly GCA_916700995.1). Classification (NCBI taxonomy): domain Eukaryota; kingdom Metazoa; phylum Chordata; class Actinopteri; order Perciformes; family Sebastidae; genus Hozukius; species Hozukius guyotensis. Next base: position 8,197 of record CAKALU010043174.1, read on the forward strand.
TATACATATAATATTCACAGGCGAGTATTTCACATTGTCGTGTTGTTTATTATTCATGGCCCCGGTGTGTAAAGGCCTTTAGTCATCAATAAACTGCATAAATAATGATAATAACAGTAATAATGATTATAAACATTTTATTTATAGTAAATTACCAAAATTATCAGCTGGCATATAATATATCTATTTTAAATCATAGTTCATCATTAACTCGTGGCTAATAAATGAATGATTTATAACCAATGTTTTTTATGTGTTATATGTTAACACAACATTCAGATACTATAATCATATGAGGCGATATGGCTAATGTGTTTACAAACAGTTTTGTTTTTACCCATCCAGCAGTTACATTAGCATTCATTTGGAGTCGTGTTTCTGGCCACCTGACGAATGTAATTGCAATATTCACTCTCCTTTTAGCTCTATTTTGGTTTACACCAACTCCTGAGGGGAATGTCTGGCTCTAAATGTTCCACTATGTTCCCCAGCCAGTTGCTAACTGGGTCTGCTGTTTGGTGCTGTGCAGGCAGCACACAATTGGTTTATTAGAGCTTTTTGTTGTTGCTAAAAACATTTCTGCTGCAGCTTGAAACAGGATTGGTTTTATTGGTTGAAGTATCTGTACGCATAGGCTACAAGGAATTTGACACAATTAGAAGATAGATAGAAGTACAGCTAAACAACAAGCTGAACAAAAATAAACATACAGTATTTACATGTTCTTGCTGCATTTGTTACTACAAGTGACCACTTTCACATTATGAAAGTCATTTGAGCTATTGTTGATATAAAATTGTTGATTGTGCAGCTTTAACTTGTACCGTTAAATTGAAAGATAATCCTGCTTTTTAAACAAAGACATAAACTCAGAAAAATAAAGGCCAGTTTGAAGATTATGACGACCGTAAAGATCCCTGTGTTCCAGCTGCCTGCTGAGATGGCTTTTCTGTCTGCGTCTATCTGAATTAAGAAAACCCTCTCTGCTACGATACCTCACCGGCCGAGACACATCTGCCTTCCCAGGCTTGCGCCTGCTGTGACCACTTACTGTCTGGTACATAAAACGATGTTCCTCGCCGCAGGCTTTATCCAGTAGGCGAATTCATAACTCCCCAAATTTACCACTGAACATTGTCATCATGAAACAGCTTCTCTCCACAGCTGAACCTGGAAATCAGATTTATCTCATGGATTCGGTAAGACCTGACTTGTATGTAGTACATTGTATAAGAGTATAAAATTGTAAGTGAGTGTAATGTTTAATAACATCTGTTAGTTTGGTTAAAGTTGAGTTATAGTCTGACATTCTGATACAGATGTAATCTCTACTGTTTCTATCCTGGTTTTGTGTATGTGTTGCTTCCACACTGGAAAAGTGACTAAATTAATTATTAATTATGCATGCAACATTTTAGTTCTCACTGACTATGATATTGATTGACTCTTCTATCCTTCAATGCAATGCTCGAGGGAAAGAGAGGAGCTACATTTAGCTCATAAACTGTCTATAAGAAGAGGAGGTAGTCACCGTGACGTCACCCATTGGTTTGTGGACTGCTGTTTTGAAGTCTCAAGTTTGGCATTTTGGCTGTCACCATCTTGGTTTTTTGCAACCAGAAGTGACACGAAGTACAACCGAACGCTGAATGAGACATTTTTAGGCGATCAACAAGGTTATAATTAACTTTGATGAAGTGAAAACACACTGTGAAAGGGTTAAACATATAAGATGACAACAAGGACAACTCCCAGACCGGACAACGCCGTGGTAGCGACCTGTCAGTCACAGGGTAGCCACGCCCTAAAGCATCCCCTGCTTTATGGTCTATTTGACTCTAAATGGGACCATAATTTACTAAATGAACATCATGCTGTATTGAAGACTTGAAACTAGTGATTGAGACCATAAACTCATATTTACAATGTTTACTGAGGTAATAAATCAAGTGAGAAGTAGGCTCATTTTCTCATAGACTTCTATACAATCAGACTTCTTTTTGCAACCAGAGGAGTCGCCCGCTGCTGGCTGTTAGAAAAAATATACAAGTTTAAGGCACTTCAGCTTTGACTTCACTTTTCAGACCCGGAGGTTGCGGCCTGGTTCAGCTTAAACCCTGAAACTAAATTTATAGTTGACGCAAGGTGTTGACGCAAGTTCCCCTTTAGGTACCTACTGTCATGAATCCCTCCTGATCACTCACTCACTCCATACCACGTGATACAAACTTAGTTTTACTTTTGGCTCACAAGCCTTGTTAGAGATAAACAAAACATTAATTTCTGACCCGCCAAAATTTTTAAAATGATTAATTTACAATCCTTTATTCGGCACCTTTCTAAAGGCTCTGTAGATGTATTATATTTTTAAAATATTCTAATATAAAATTGTTATCAATAAGCAGTTAACACTAATTGCAGATGGTGAGACAAAAAATATCTCAGAAAACTTGCTGCGTGAGCAGCTCGTGTGCGTCGCGGAACCCCGCGTTGCCCATGTTAAAAGCCCGTTTGAGCAGCATGGCTTGGCTGCGTCTCGCCTGTGTGTCGCCTGCGTCCCGCCTGCGTCCCGCCTGCGTCCCGCCTGCGTCCCGCCTGCGTCTCTTTTAGAGATTCGAGGTCTCACTTATTTTTTCTACGTTTTTTTTTTTTCATGCAGTTTACAGCAAAGCTAGACAGTGAAAATGATCTTTGGACAGTATATTGTCATCATACCAGCAACATCACTACAGTTTCAATGTCTATATCTGTAGAATATGTCACAGACATGAAAAAACTTTTCCGTTTCCGTTTTCCATCTCAAAATAAAAGCCCTCTAGCGTTTTACTGTGGACAGAATCCCCTCATTTGTTAACACAAGGCTTTTATTCTGAAAAAACTGCAATCTTGTGGAAAGAACCATCTTTTAATGGTAAATTTTATATTATTATTTACAAATGAGCACACGCTTCTTAATCTTTTTCTATCTAAAATAAATATAAATGACATGTATAATGAAATGAAATGGCCGTTATGAAAGACAAACTCTATGCAGTAAGAAAGGGCTGGCAGCAGCACAGTAGCAGCAACACTGTTACAGCGAGGTAGCCGTCAGCCGCTGCTCACACAGGCAGCATGGCCTGGGCATCAGTGATTGTTTTGTGTAGGTTAGATTACGCCGCTCTGCTCTGCTCAAGCCACAGAAACCTGATTGGATGAGAGAGCACACAATTTAGAGAGAGCCCATGTAGCCTCTCACCTCTGAGACCTTGCACAGTGGGAGCAATGATAGAGTAATAGAGTAGGCTCAAAAGGTGTGCTGGTCTTCTCTGGGGCCCTTAGCTCTGGGAAAGGTGATGGAGTCAGCTCAGGGGGAGCTGATAGATTGTGAGTAAGTTTGATTCACTCCTCCAAAACTCCCAGCGCACCCCTCAATTGTTTACCCCGTGCAGGTCATCCTCCTGGCTGCCTGTAGAGACACAAGCTTCCAGTGCAGCATTCAAAACTCATAACAGCTGGTGACCTTTGAAAAAGCTCTTCCTTTCTTTGCTCTTGCTGGCTTTGTGACTAATAGGGCTGCATTACCAAGCAGACCAAGCACCCTGACCCCGAGCTTTACTGTGAATCATTTGGTTTTTGGTAATTTGATTAAATTCATATTTGTCTGGCAATTTGCATCCTATAATACAGTATTAACAAATGTCAGACCTGCATCATTATTTCATCTTAAATTCTTGTCTTGTAGAAGGGCACTGTGCCAAAATCTAATTTTGAGGGTCTGAGGATAGAGGGTGTTGTGTGCTGGACATTTGTGATATTGGGCTATAGAAATAAAATTGACTTGACCTTACATTAGACCTGCATTAACTGATTTTTTGGGCATGTTTGGTTGCAGAAACAAGTTGTAAACACACCACTGACATATTGATAGCGTGAATATAGTGGTTTATTTACACATTCAGCAAACACAGAGCAAATCCAATATTAACTCCCCTTTTAGCTCTGTTTTGGTCTCCATCAGGCGGTTTAAGTGCCTTAAACTTGCATTCTTTCTAATAGCCAGCCGGGGGCGACTCCTCTGGATGCAAAAAAGAAGTCTGATTGTATAGAAGTCTATGAGTCTCCCTTGATTTATTACCTCAGTAAAATTTGTAAACATGAGTTTATGGTCTCAATCACTAGTTTCAAGTCTTCTTCAATACAGCATGATGTTCATTTAGTAAATTATGGTCCCATTTAGAGTCAAATAGACCATAAAGCAGGGGATGCTTTAGTGCGTGGCTACCTTGTGATTGACAGGTTGCTACCACAGCGTTGTCCGGTCTGGGAGTTGTCGGTGTTTCCGTCTTACAACTTTAACCCTTTCACAGTGTGTTTTCAGTTCATTAAAGTTAATTGTAACATTTTGGTTGCCTAAAAATGTCTTATTCAGCATTCAGTTGTACTTAGCTCTACCCTCTTGTGTCACTTCTGGTTGCAAAAAAACCAATGGCGATGGCCAAAAAAGACGAACTTCAGACTTCAAAACAGCAGTCCACAAACCAATGGGTGACGTCACAGGGACTACGTCCGCTTCTTATATCCAGTTTATGAGCTGAACGTAGCTCCTCTGTTCCCCTCTAGCACTTGACTATGGCATTGATTGACTATCCCTTAATGCAACATTAAGGCACTGAAGAGTCAATCAATACCATAGTCAATGATAAATAAAATATTGTATGCATAATGACATCTTGGAGTATAATTAATTTAGTCACTTTTCCAGTGTGGAAGCAACATACAAAAAAACAGGTTAGAAACAGTAGAGATTACATCTGTATCAGAATGTCAGTAAAACTCAATTTTACCCAAACTAACAGATGCTATTAAACATTACACTCACTTTACACTCATATACGTATTATGTACTACATACAGTCAGGTCTTCACAAGTCCATGGTGCATGGTAGTCACTTCTGGTTGCAAAAAAACAAGATAGTGATGGCCAAAAACCAAGATGAAGATGGCCGAAATGCTGAACTCAAGGCTTCAGAACCGTAGTCCACAAACCAATGGGTGAGGTAACGGTGACCACGTCCACTTCTTATATACAGGCTATGGTCTCCGTCAAATTCTGAGGCTAAATGCTCCACTATGTTCACCAGCCCGTCAATAATTTTGTTATTAAATCTGTTTGGGGGCATTTAATGCTTTCTGCTGAAAACAGCTGACTGGGTGTGAAAATGATGCTGGATAGAGTGGTGGGTGAAAGAAAAAGACAAAGAGCTGAAACGTGCTAAAACTACTGAGGGCCACTGTAGGGTCGGGTAATAATTGTCTGTGCTTTCATCACCAATAGCAACCTCCTCCACATACATGTGAATTGATCCATTGCTAATATAATAAAAAATATTGATTATAGCCGCTGTAATTATTTGAGTCTATATTGTGCTCACATGGTGCATATTCCTAAATTAAAGTGCTTAATCAAATGACCACAGACAGACACACCTGAGGCCTGGTAGTTTTCCAGCACACTGGTTGGTTTCTAGGTCTCTGTGCAAATAATAAAGCTGCAGTGTGCTCTGTTCTTAATGGGAACATGGAGGCAAAAGGGCACATACACAATGCACAGTGTTTGGGAGGTGGCAGCGAGGGGTCAACAAGGGTCCAACAGCAGATTTGTGCCTCGGGGCTCCCTAACAGGTCAATGCAGCCACGCTGACTAATCAGGACCCAAAGGGCAACAAGTCATCCATCATGGCAGCCTGAGTCATCCGTGAAATATCTTCTGTTAAACTCTCAGAGGGCATGAATGGGGTCAACATTATTAGTGGTGGTGACATCAATGTCCGTTTCTCAGAGAGACAGTGGAGAAAACAGTAGTGAGTGCAAAAGTTTGCTGCCTGTCTTGTTTACTTTGAAGTTCTGAGAACATATCTGATTGTTTTATTCCCTGCGCTGAATTTGTGCCCCTAACTAACTGACACCTGGAAACCAAAATCAATTTTTTTCCCCACCTTCATTCAGCATGTTATATTAAAGTCTCTCGAGTGTAGCTAGAATGAACGATTGCCTTGCTGTACATGCACTGACTTACTAATGGACAGCATCAGTTCACAGCACAGCCAGAATAAAGACGGCACATAGAGCAGATCCAGTAAGAGTCAGTATATATCACTGCCTATTTATCCACACTGAGAAAACAACCTGTTGTTATATTTGAGACTCGCTGATTGACAAAGATGAATCTGCAATTAAACTAAGTACAGATGGCTCATAGAGGACAATAACACGGGAAATAAGGGCATAATATGCATTTATACATTCTAGTCATCCTACCGTAGAGTCATTGTTGGAATGATTGAAAATTCATTTCCAGTTTAATCAGACATACAGTTTCAATGATCTGCATGACCTTTCAGTCTGTCAATGGAATGCACCAGATATACAGTAATAGCATGGCTTTATGTTGCTTTCACATCCATATTATTATCTGTAGGCAAAGAAAGCGTACAATAACACACAAGAATGAACCCACACATATGCATGTAGATACAGTGGTGGAGGACATATCCTTTACTTCAGTAAATGTAGCAATAACACACTGTAAAATGACATCGTTACGAGTAAAAGTAATGGGCTATAATCAATATTTTTTTACAATGGATTACAGTTTTTCTTAATTGTTTACACACGTTTTCAGAAAGCATACCTCATATTCTCAAAACTCTACACACAAATCCAAAAACTGACAAATAAAAGGCAAAACTCCACAAATCTCCTGCAAAATGAAACTCTGCCTTCAAAACAATGTTATGTCTTCTCAAAATGGTATTTTGTATTCAAATGACACACACACACACACACACACACACACCATCATATGAATAGACATTTCTAAGGACCAGGTGAACACTGATGTGCTCAATGTAAAGCACTAATGTACTATGAAAGGAAAACACTCCTATGAATTTATTATCAGGAGTCTTATGGCTTTTCAGTGTAACTCCTGTAAATATTGAATGTAAAAATATGTATGCTTAATGTTTTATTCTAAAATGTAAAACCCACAAATATACTGTTATATAAAAAAAAACATGTTTTAGTTTTTTGCCAAAATACTGTGTATATTACATACACAGTAATCATTGAGCACTGTATTAATGCAGTACTAAATAGTGTAATGAGTTTAGATTTCTTACCTTACCTACCGTGAACCTGCTCAAAGTAAACTTGGCTGTACTCTTTGCCCAGCCTCCCTCATTGTTAGACCATGGTCAACCAAAGTGGCCTGAATCTCATCAGAGATTATGACTCTCCTCTTCGTCATCCTCCCCATCCTCCTCCTCTTACTCTCACTCCTCTTGCTATGCCTCTCTCTCCTATGTTGGCATCCGTTGCTCCAAAGCAGAAGAGCTCAGCTGTGGCCCTTTTATTGCTAAAGCTCTGCTAATGGAACAGATTAGTCAAGTATTTAATACTCTTATCAACATGGGAGTGGGCAAATATGCTTGCTTTATGCAAATGTATGTATATATTTATTATTGGAAATCAATTAACAACAAATAACGATAACAAATATTGTCCAGAAACCCTCACAGGTACTGCATTTAGCATAACAAATATGCTCAATTCATAACATGGCAAACTCAAGACCAACAAGCAACAACAGCTGTCAGTGTGTCAGTGTGCTGACTTGACTATGACTTGCCCCAAACTGCATGTGATTATCATAAAGTGGGCATGTCTGTAAAGGGGAGACTCGTGGGTACCCACAGAACCCATTTTCATTCACATAT
>CAKALU010043180.1:0-27286 GCA_916700995.1 Hozukius guyotensis
GGCTTTTATTCTGAAATATGTGCCGGACAGTGATGTGGAACAAGCAGTGACTTGGAAAGCATCATAAATGAATACAGTACGGAGTTTTAATTGTTGATTATTACTATTATTTACTAATTACCACACGTTTCTGAACCTTTCTCTGTCTAAAATAAATATAAATTATATTTATCATGAAGTTCACACAGCTGACAGGCAGCGGACACGCAGCCAACTCGCGTCTAGTGTGAACACCAGACTCCTGCATCACGCAGCCACCACGCGACGCAGACGCCACGCGAGCCTCATGTGGGCAGTGTGCCCACGGCTTAACGCGTCCTGTATTATAAAATATTTGACGCTCTGCCAATCCAGTCAATTCATTAATTTCTGTTCTGTTTTAAAAGACCAAGAATGTGCTGATTTTGTCTCTGTCCCAGAGATATAATAAATAAATTATATTTATCATGAAGTTAAATGGCCATTAAAAGGCAAACTCTATGCAGAAAGAAAGGGCTGACAGCAGCAGCAGAAACACAGCTGACAGGCTAGACAGGCAGCCAACAGGCGTCTAGTGTGAACACCAGACTCCTGCATCACGCAGCCACCACGCGACGCAGACGCCACGCGAGCCTCATGCGGGCAGTGTGCCCACGGCTTAAGGTGTGACAAGCAGATGTTTACAGGCTTGGCAGGATGAGTGGGTGAGGCACCAAGCAGTTTATACACTATAAAAATAAATTATACGTTTCATCCCTCAAGGGTGAACGTTTCTTGAAACAAAGGGGGGCAGTGAAGCCAACGACAGAGCAGGCTTCAACGTATTTCAGTTCAACTGTGCAATAAAAAGCTTTTGAAATTTTATATATGAATAGGAACTCACCAAACTGAAAAATATGAGGGTTAACTGTATGATGTCTGTGTAGGCGACAGAGTAGAGGCCTCCCAGCAGTGTGTAGATGATGGCTACTGTAGCAGAGATCCAAATGCAACCAGTATAGGATAAATCCAGGATCACACTCATTGTTGCACCTATAAAAGTAACACAGTCACATACATGCAAAGACATACACAAATTTAATACATTTCTAAATAATTGCTCATTCTGTTTAGCACGATATCTACTGTGCACAATAGCATGATTAAGTTTTGATAGATGCTTTTAACTTAAAGGAACAGTGTGTAGGATCTGGCGGAATTTAGCGGTGATGTTGAGATTGCAACCAACTGAAGCCTCTCCCGTGTGCCAAGCGTGTTGGAGAGCTATGTGGCAGCTGTTGTTGTTGTTGCCTGTTGGACTTGAGTTTGCCATGTTATGATTTGAGCATATTTTTTATGCCAAATGCAGTACCTGTAAGGGTTTCTGGACAATAATTGTCATTGTTTTGTGTTGTTAATTGATTTCCGATAATAAATATATACATACATTTGCATAAAGCAGCATATTTGCCCACTCCCATGTTGATAAGAGTATTTAATACTTGACAAATCTCCCTTTAAGGTACATTTTGAACAGATAAAAAATGTGTGATTCATTTGCGATTGATCACGATTAACTATGGACAATCATGCGATTAATAGCAATTAACTATTTTAATCGATTATTTTTAATATTATATTCCATTTCTGCCAATAGCTCCCCCTAATTGTTACACACTGGTTTTTTTAATTCATTGTTTATTGTTAAGCCTAACTTCCCTTAGCTGTATTATAGCATTTCATGATACAGTGTCAGTGTGTAACTGACATAAAATACTTTAAACACCGATGCCACAAATCTTTGATCTTTTAAATTGAAGTGAAGTTTGTTATTACAGATGTTACAGCTGTCAAGTCTCTCCTCAATATAAATAATCTATTTGACAAGTTTACAGGTGAGAGGTTCACATCATATAAAATAATTATTTTAATCCTCTCATCAGGTAATGAAACACGTTTTCTTTGAATTATTATACTGGTCCAAATACAAGATGCTTGTTTCTTTCCTGGAAGATACGTTGGTGCACAATACCAGGTGTGTTAGTTTATTGGTAGTAAGTTAAAGGCATGTTTCACCACTTTTCAAACCAAAACAATAATCAATTACTTGAAATGAGGTTTTTTCTTCACGATGCATTTAGTAAATAATGTAGAAGTACAAGTTGTACTATTGCAAAATGTGCCTATTAGAGGATGACGTCAGTGTGACTCACCTAAGCCAATTAGAGTTCCTGTAACCCAGATTATGTCAGATATCAGCAGTGCCACGGACAGAACTCCACTTATTACATTTCCATACTTGATCTGGAACGGGTCCATCATCGTCACATATTTTTTGTCTCTCATCGTCTTGGCGAAGAAAAGTCCACCTTAACAATTGGAGCACAAAGGGGGACAGTCAGATTTGTGTGACTGTGTGTATCCCTGCATTTAGTCTGTTTCAGAGTTGATTTAGCATTGCACTCCTGTAACATTATCAGACTCACGATGGACACTTTAAAAAAAGGATAAAAATTGATGCAGCAACCAGATATATCGTTCTTTTTATCCCACTTTCCTTGTCAAAACCTGGTGCCTACATTACCCACAATGCAACGGCAACAATGAAACAAGGTATTTTCTTTTTAATTTAAAAGGGACCTGTAATGTTTTATACTTCTAGTGAATACAATCCAATCAATCTTATTTTCATATATGTATTTTGTATATACAGTTCCCTTTGTTTGTGGCTTGACCGCACGTTACCGCAATACGATAACGTTTGCTGTCCATGACAGAGTTAACATGCAGCTTTAGCGATGATGTCTAGCTCTGCTTTTCCTGGCAATGTGTGAAACCCAAAGTGTTTCCATACTTTATTGTATGTGTAGTGTTTACCACTTTGGATTTAAAATGGGAGGGTGCAGGTCGTATTCACGCGGACCATCCGCTGTTTTCTACTTTCTCGTTCTAATACTGCGTAGACCCAAATGAAGCAAATCTATCGATTTCAAAATAATAAAAAAAAAATCGCGATACATAGGTGAATAAATTTTTTTCCCACCCCTAATACATACCAGCATATACAGGGTGAACATCAACAACAGGGTTTGTAGGAAGCTATGGTGGTATCTATACAGACCTGTTCAGGGTGAACAGGTCTGTATAGATACTACCATAAATTATTATGTTGCCTGAAAAACTGTCTCACCAACAATAAAAGACAGGGCTGCTGTAACCGGTATGACAGCCCATGTCAGTCCCATGGTTGGAGTGTACACTGCCTCTGTCAGACCAACGATGAAGCCTCCTCCAACAAATGTAGCTGTAGGAAACACGCACACACACCTACTGTATACATATATATATTCCCTATATTTGTGATACAGACCACCACTCATCACATTGTACCCTGTTTAGGCTAAAACTGACCTGTGAGAAATACATTTCCAAAAAAATTCATGGTAGCATAATGTGCCATTTAATGATTTAATGTTGTTTAATATTTTTTTTAAATTCATCCACATATTGTTAACTTGAATTTGGAAAAGCAAACTATTGTAATCTTATTGTACATTTGAAACACCACATACTATAGGCATAAGATTAACTCCCCACCCTAATAATTTTTGGTATGGTACAATAAAAAGGTACTGAGGGATACAAGTTAAAGGTTGCAAAATAATCAGTGGTGGAAAGTACATTTACTCAAGCACTGTACTTAAATACAATTTTGAGATACTTGTACTTTACTTATTATTATTTACTTATAATTATTTCCATTTTATGGTACTTTATACTTCTACTCCACTACATGTTGGAGGCAAATATTGTACTTCTTACTCTACTACATTTGTATGACAGCTTTATTTTCTACTTACTTTGTATTAATACAAAATATAAATAAACTAATAAATGACTATGTTTTATTCATTGGTATTATTAGCCTATAGGTTAGGCTAAGCTACATAGTCCTATATAAAGTAATTCAAATAACGTCCTTTACCAGCAGCAACATTAAAGTTATGTACACATCTGATAATATAATGAACATTATTCTGAAATGGTAGGCTATTTTTACACAGTAGTATTGCTATTTTTACTAAAATGAAAGATCTGAATACTTCTTTCACCACTGGGTAATGCTAATCACCTTAAACACTTAAAACAGGGCTGCACATAGACTTATACAGTATAAAGTATTAGGCTAGTCTACAGATATCTTTTTTATCTCGACTCTCTATGCTCTAGTTGTAGTCCAACGGGCTATAGACCTATGAGGTGAGATGTTTTGCATGTTGCTTCATACGTGTGAAAGCTATAATTATAAATAATTATAGTCATATTGTTGAGATGTGTAAAATTCTGTCCATCCAGCAGTCACCCCAAAACTACTTATTCTACTTACTTTAATTTTAATGTGATTCAACTGCCCCTCGCCTTCCACACACTTACCTGTCATGGTGAAGACTCCCACCATCAAGCTGATCCCTCTGTTACCCAGCAGGGTGATCTCTGTTCGGTCTGCCTGGCTGCTGTTCTGCAGCCGCCTCGACTTCACGGAGGCCCAGATGCCGGTGCCCAGCACCAGGAGGTAGAAGAGCACCATCACCACCAGTCCTGGGACGTTCAGGCTCATCGTGCAATGACTGACTGACTGACTGAAAGACTGACTGTGGCTACCTCTACCTCCCTCAAACTCATTGATTACGTGGCAAAACAAGCAAAACAAGCAAAACCAGTGTTCTGCAAGTATGCGTCATCCACACGCAGCTACCCTGACAAACTAATCTGATCAACTAAATTCTCTCACTGGTTATGCGTATTTACTTATGATATCAAGCAAAAAAAATGGAAATATCTAACAGTTTCCAGGAAACAAGATGATGTAGCTCCACACCAGTAAAACCACCTGAGGAGAAAAAAAGCATCAGGAGTCAACCTATGTGGTGCAGGTTGATTTTTAAACAGCAAAATTGCTTTATTATTACTGTATAGGCTTATATGTACTTTCTATTGTAGCCTATTAGAGATGGTAGGTTTAGTTGTATATTAGCTATGCTGTTATAAAGTGCTTATACATTTTTTCTTTTTACATTTTTGATAATGCATTCATTCATTACATTGTGATACAACAGACCAAACTATCAATGGAATTACTATTATCTGTCAAAATACCTGAATACATAAATAAATAAAATAAATTTGGAAATTTGTTCAGACACCTGCCTCTTTTTGCATACGAGATCACGATTATTTATCACGATTATTTATTGATTTTAGGGACAAAATATTTTTATTGCAAATTCACATTTAAATAAACAGAGCGCTGCTTTCACTTCCATGTTGTGCTACATTCCAACTGTCAAAAACTCTAAATGTTATCCTTTTATTTTGTTTTTGTCATCTATAGTGGTTATTTGCATAAAAACACACAATTCAAATGATTAAAAAATAAATTATTGTATCTTTATTTAAATATTTGCTTTGATAATCTTGGCATTAGTAGTGTTAATGATGTATTATAAGCTGCTTAGAGCTAGTGTTATAAGTTAAACAGGTCATATTTCCCTCTCTTTTATCTATTCTATATTACTGTTAAATTCCATGACAGCAGATGTGTGCTGTCGGCAGACGCGCCGGTCTTTGTGATTACTCTGAGCAGCATCATGGGAATAAAATTACAATATAATATGTGTCTGATTAAGTTATTTGTTCCAAGGTTGTTTTGAGGTTGTTCTTCCACGGCTTATTTAGGACTTGCAGTTGTTACAAATTACAGCGTTATGTCTTCTTCACTCACACTGAAGAACTTCGACACTGACGACATGTTGTGTGTGACGTTACGGACTGTGCCGCTGTGTGCCGACGTAAAACCGCGTTTTAAACGTGTAAAACGTGTGTCAGCTGCACTTGTGTGTGTGTGACAGGCAAAAAATCTGATATGAGACTGCTGAAAACCGTCCGTCTTCTATCAGCTGCTGATTGATGTCTCATCTCTAGCTGTTAGTGTGGGAAGCGCTTGATGATTTATGCAGCTCTCTATGAGCGGAGCATTTTAAACGTCAATATCGCACTCGATCATGTTCATTTAATTGTGGGAAGCCCAAATCGTGATCGCGATTAATATTTAATAAACTGTGCAACTCCACAATCTATCCAGTATCGAGGTATTTCACAGAATATGTGAAAACTTGGCACTAGATGAAAAGGCAGCTATCACTAAAGTCAACAGATTTCATCCTCTGGCCAGTGGGTGCAAAAGTTCATGGCAATCAATCTAGTAGTTGTTGAGATATTTCAGTCTGGAGTTAACCAACAGGATGGGCTGGCCGACATTCATTTCACATACCAGACAAAAGTCTGGTATGTGAAATCACCAAACCTGTTCTAAACTTTGCAGATAATAGTGTGTTCATGAAAGGCGCAATCGCTCAGAGCAAGAAGCTGGATGAGAAAATGTTTGCAGGACCTCTAAATAAATATTGACGAAAACAAGGTGCAAGGTGTTTTTCCCTAGCTCACAGTATTTTGGCCAAGCTAAAGTAAATACGCCTTGCACCAATCTCTCTAATAAAAATTATATTGTTTTTCTATTCTAAAAAAGCAAAGAAGCACATTTCCCAAAAAATCAGTGTTGTTGCAACAGAATAACATCACATGCCAGAGGGGGAAGTGAAAGTAAGAGTCTTACACTTTGCAGCAGCTAAATGTACTATAGGTCTTTCAGTTTTAGAGAGGTGTTGATTCAACTTTTGTTTTCCATTAAGGAGGCACTTCTCATTTTGAGTCTACGTTCATTGATATAAATTAGGTATATTTTGGACAGTTTTACCTTTAGACATTCAGTGAAATATTATAAATATTATAAAATTAAAAGTGAACGGTTATGTACATTCCAATTCTCCTGTTTCACATCTCCTCGAGTGACTCAGATATTAATCATCATTAAAGACTTTCCAGTTCTTTTGAGAGGGGAGATGAGGCTTCCCAATGGAGGCTTGAGGTATTAAATGCAGGAAATCTTTAGATTTTTTTTATCACACCGACAAAGTGATTGGATACTGCAGCTGATCTATTATTAGGGGTGTTGCGATTCTGGATTTGACTTTTGATTTTAAGGTCACGGTTTGATTCGATTTAAACATGCCATTGTTAGACTATGGAGTCTCGATTTGTAAAGATCAACCGATCCTTGGTTTAATGCCTTGACAACTGTCATTTACACTTTCAAATTCTTCTTTAAAAAGAGAGGCTGTCAAGAGTGATATTTTTGGAATGTACCACAGTAAGGCCACATGGTCAAATTTAAATTATTTATTTAATATGTAATAACAAAAACCTATATCACCAGTTGATAGGCTACTATTGGTCAATAGAGTTTCTCAGAGTTTACAAGGCACTTGAATGCACCATGAAGTCCCCTTTCGCGCCTACATGCTTTACACTACGAGCATAAACCCACGCTTTACCGTAAAAACGATTTTAAGTGGAAATAGCTGGGCCGCGTCTGAAATCACCAAACAGTTGGATTAGCGCTGTTTTCTTTGGTCGCTGCGGTCTCTAAATCTTCTGCAGCCTACAAACCGTAGCTTTTCTGTCAATAACATGTTTTTTGTTTCATAACTCACGGGGATGGCAAAATGTTGCCATACCGCTGAATCCAGGGAAGCAGGAGGAATTTACGGTTTATTGTTTCTCTGTAATCTCCGACTTCGGAAGTGGCCATGTCACTTTGTCTTTGTCTTTGAGGTGTTGTTGTTCTTCTTCCTTCGGACACCTGCAATTAGGCGGGGGCGGAGAGAAAAAAAAAATCCTGCCGATCCTGCCTTTGATATCGATAGTCAATATCGAAAGCTTTCCGATTAAGAATCGAAATCGTGACACCACTATCTATTATACTTTGAAAAAGTCACCACTAACCTGCAGTTTTATCAAACTTCTGCTGCAGACAAATAAACAGTGCCAGTGCAATATCATTCTATGTATGTTATTTGTTTTCTGTTTTACCATCTGTTGGCTTGAATGACAAAAAGGGATCTACAAACAATTTGAATGCTCCTTTGTTTTCTCTTTATTCATCGTAAAGATCCTGCTTTTCATAAGCTCTCAGTTGGCTGATAATCAGTTGGAGAGTCCATAATCTCTTTTTTTTCCCAGTAAGTCATCTAACAGCTGAAATGAAAACAAGATAACAACTGAAAACAAAACAAAAAAAAAGGAGCTTCCTCTTCAAAGTCTCTCTGCAGATCATTAAAATGGTAATACATTTGCTATTAATTTGTCTTGTCTTGTCATACCCCTTTACATCAGGCAACAACCAGAGAAAAAGGTTACTTTCATTCTATAAAATAATAATGTAAAGATAAATATGAGGCTATAAAATGGTAGAAAACAGTGAAAAATTTTTTTTATGAGGAGGGTGATGTGTATGAGAGGGGGAAAAGACATGACTGCAGAAAAACTGGAGTCATGTTTTCTTCCCTGAGACACACTTTTTTATTGTTTCATAAAAATTTGTACTGATCCGTGTCCACCGTCGTCATACGCGCTCTTACTTTGTAAATGGCAATTTCCGGTCGCAGAATATGAAAAAACGAGCGTTTTTTTTTTTTATTTCTGTCTTTTAGTGATTTTACTTTTTTGTTTTTAGAAATAGAAAATCAAAATCAACCCGTTTTTTAAGTTTATTATTTCAAATTTAATTTTTTTCTAAAGGAAAATAAAATGATCAAAGATACACCCCTGGAGCTGTCAAATAAAGTAGCAGTAAAGGTACGTTACAATATTTGCCTCTGAAATGTAACTTTAGTGAAAGTGTCAGAATTAAGTAGCACAAAATGGAAGAAGAACAGTTATACAGTTATTTATTTCCAGCTCTGCTAAGTGAAGTTAATAACTGCTGAACCTGAACTAGTTTAGATGTTTGTTGTATCAGAGCCAGATTAATGTCAGCAAACAGTAGCTAACAGAATAACGGTCAGTTAACGGTCAACGGCTAACTAACGGCTGAAGATTCAAATGTAGATGACCGTTATAGCTGACCATTGACTGTGACGTCTTAACGGTTAACTCACCGGTCTGTTGAGCTGTCTGTGGTCGGCTGTCTGTGTGGATTCATCCGGGACTGTCTTCCTCTCCTCTGTCTGTCTGTCTGTCTGTCCCATTGTCGATCATACCCCCCTTATTAAACGGGGAGGGGTGAGTTTGCAATGACATTTATTTATATGCCTAAACCCGCCTCGAAGCAGCTTGTAAATAAATAATAATATATGGGGATCCCTATAAAACCATATAGGATTATGAGGCAAACATGATTGTATAGGCCTATCTGCAGTTTAGGTATTTTGATTTAAAGGTCCCATATCGTGCTCATTTTCAGGTTCATACTTGTATTTTGTGTTTCTACTACACTGTAGTAGAAACACAAAATCTGACAAAATCTGATATTTTCAGAATAAAGTCAGAATATTACCAGAAAAAAGTCGGAATGTTACGAGAATAAAGTCATAACTTTACGAGAAAAAAAGTTGTAATATTACGAGAATAAAGTCATAATATTATGAGAAAAAAGTCGTAATATTACGAGAATAAAGTCATAATATTATGAGAAAAAAGTCAGAAGTCAACGAGAATAAAGTCAGAAGTTTACGAGAAAAAAAGTCATTTTACGAGAATAAAGTCATAATATTATGAGAAAAAAGTTGTATTATAACAAGAATAAAGTCATAACTTTACAAGAAAAAAAGTCGTAATATCACGAGAATAAAGTCATAATATTATGAGAAAAACGTCAGAAGTTTACGAGAATAAAGTCATAACTTTACGAGAAAAAAGTCGTAATATTACGAGAATAAAGTCATAACTTTACGAGAAAAAAAGAAAATAACACGTAAAAATACTACTTTATATTATGACTTTATTCTCATAATACTATGACTTTTTTTTCTCGTAAACCTATGACTTTATTCTCGTAATATTCCGACTTTATTTTCGTAATATTATGACTTTATTCTCGAAATCTCAGATTTATTTTTTTTCCTCAAAGTGGCCCTAATACTCCGTCGTACCGTTGTACCATAGACCTACAACAATGATAAATAAAACTGAAAATGTAATAAAAAAAACAATCATTCATTTCCACTCATTTTTTTTAAAAAATCCACAGGGAGCCATTGGAGAGGGGCTAAAGAGCCGCATGTGGCTCCGGAGCCTCAGGTTGCAGACCCCTGTACTAGAACATGTTTACATACTGTAATGTTAAAAACAAAACCACATTATTTTCCTCATACTGTCAGCCTGAATATACCTGTATTTACCCTCTGTCTGAAACGCTCCGTTTTTAGTGCATTTCAACGGAATTGCAACGGAATTGCGTTGCCAGGCAACAGCTTGGGTCCATGTTTACTTCCTGTCAGCTGATGTTTTTTACTTACACTGCAACAGGAAATAAACTGGGACACATTTAGAATATTTATGTTTAAAACAGTGTAATGGTCTAAATATTGAATATTTGTGATATCACAAATGGACAGAAATCCTAAAGGCTTGTTTTAAAAGGCACAATTTCTGAATACGGGCTGTGCGTTTTGATAGTTTAACAGTATTTATAAAGCACTTAAACCTGCTATATAATATAAAGACATGAAAATCTCACTTTTTACAATATGGGACCTTTAAAGATCCTAAGCTGTAATCAATCTATTATGGCACGTCAGAGATTCTTGGTTTCCTGTGGGGAAACAGCTGGTTCATTGTTCAAGACTTTTATTGTTCCAGGAAAACAAAATTTGATGCAAATTGGTCACAATGTTCATTTCATCTTAAAGTGGCAGTATATTTTTGGCATCATTGGGCAAAAATTCCATAATAACCTTTCAGCATATTGCCAACTCATGGCTCTGTTTTCAGGCTTGTTTTCCTCCAGTCTGTGAAATCTTGCAGATGGCGTTAGGAGCACCCGAGGACACCCGAGGACACCAGAGGAACATGATTTTTTTTTCATGTTACCAGTTTCATGTACTACTGTCAGGATATAGCAACCGTTTTATAAAAATAACTTTTTTTAATCATATGTTCTCCAATCTCGCCTACTTCAGCTTTAACGCTTATAGGAGAAAGCTGTAATTTTGATGTGCACAGTAGTTTTAGTGTAAAGCCTACTACTAGTAGGCCTACTAATAATAGTAATAATATAAGAAAAAAAGATGATCTACTCAGGAGTTATTATTATTTTCGTTTAAAAAATGTTTTCCTTTTGCTGCAGGAAAAAAGTTAGTCGAAAGTACCTTTTTGTCAGTGTTAGACAGCCGATTAGACTGTTGTCAGGCTATTAAACCTGCAGTAGGCAGAATGTTTTTGGCATCATTGGGCAAAAATCCCATAATAACCTTTCAGCATATTGTAATTCAAGTGTTCTGAGAGATAACTAGACTTCTGCACCTCCTCATGGCTCTGTTTTCAGGCTTTAGAAAATCTAGCCCGTGACGGGACACTTTGACCAATCACAGGTCATTTCAGAGAGAGAGCGATCCTAATGGTTGTTCATTCAAGGGAGGCAGCTGTCAATCACTCGCAAACTAGGCAACGCTGATCAAAGTAATTAATATTCTGTTACTGCAATGCCTTTTTCTCACCTAAAATGCACATGATTTTTTTCAGATCCACTGTTGCCTTTGCCAGGCAACATGGCGGGCGGGTGTCAGCTCGGTGCAAAGCAGCGGAACTAAAACACTGACACACCTCCGACAGTATGATAATAATGCACTTCCTGTGCCTAGTCTGATAGTCTGTAGATACAGTATGTAGCCTATAAATAAGATATATTTAATAAAATACAGTTGCACCGACAGGATACAGTAGAGCACAGAGGCTGTTTTCATGCTGCGAGGCAGACAAACGCTCGTGTCTGCCTGTCTATTCAACTGAGGAGCGCAGAGACCCGCGGATCTCAGTGACGACGTTGAGTAGGCGGTCCTCAATGTGGCCAAGGACACATTCGCGTACACACTGCTAAAAGAATGTGGCCATATGTGGCACAGACCACCTCTGAATGTGGTCTGAAAGATCCGATCTCAATGCGTCTTTAGTGCGTTCACACCTGTACTCAGAGCTGTCCACTTGTGATCCGATCACTGAGGACGCATGTCAATACCAGGTCTGAAGAGGGCCAAAGTGACGTCAACACGAGGGACACGCTGACCCCCCGACCAAGGCGAGAGGAATAGATAGAAAATTCCATCACAAAACCTAAATAAGCCTTTTTGTTTGTGTTCAAAACATGACGATTCATTGAGTTTTACAACATATTAGAACGTGTTGCTTTTAAGTTTCACTTTTACAATAGAAGGCATAGTAGGCCCCAAATGACTCACATCTATAGTGCTATAGCAACTGATAACGCCTATTTAATGGCCTGATAACAGTTGAATCGGGTGCCTATGGTGATGCAATTTATATGCATGCATCATCTCTTGAAAAAACTGGATGTAGTGTATCATGCTGCCTTGCGGTTTGTAACTGGTGCAAGCCTCTGTATACACATCATTGTAACTTACACTCACCGGCCACTTTATTAGGTACACCTTGCTAGTACCGGGTGGTCTTCTGCTGCTGTAGCCCATCTGCTTCAAGGTTCGACGTGTTGTGCGTTCAGAGATGGTATTCTGCATACCTTGGTTGTAACGAGTGGTTATTTGAGTTACTGTTGCCTTTCTATCATCTCGAACCACTCTGCCCATTCTCCTCTGACCTCTGACATCAACAAGGCATTTTCGTCCACACAACTGCCGCTCACTGGATATTTTCTCTTTTTCGGACCATTCTCTGTAAACCCTAGAGATGGTTGTGCATGAAAATCCCAGTAGATCAGCAGTTTTTTAAATACTCAGACCAGCCCGTCTGGCACCAACAACCATGCCACGTTCAAAGTCACTTAAATCCCCTTTCTTCCCCATTCTGATGCTCGGTTTGAACTTCAGCAAATCGTCTTCACCACGTCTAGATGCCTAAATGCATTGAGTTGCTGCCATGTGATTGGCTGATTAGCTAAACTGGAAGAACAAAGTTTGGAAGCTTGTGTTTGGTCGATTATTTCTCTGTTGTTACAATGCTATCTAAGTAGTTTGAATAACTAGATAACTAGTATCAATAGCTTCAATAGGATTGATGATTGATGAAAAAACAAAAAAATTGATCCGCCTTATGTTAGATTATGTTCTGGGCACATGCATGCATTCTTTTCCCCTATGCTGCTGCTGTGTGCTTGTGTTACAATCACCTTGTTGCGCATATGCACCTGCGTTTAACAGAGACTTAAAGGTCCCATATCGTAAAAAGTGAGATTTTTACGTCTTTTTTTTTATAATAAAGTAGTATAAATACTGTGAAAGTATCAAAACGCTCAATCCATAGAGAAATACACACAGCCCCTTTTCAGAAACTCTGCCTTTGAAACAAGCTCTCAGGATTTCTGTAATTTTGTGATGTGGTGATGAATATTTAGACCATTTCACAGTTTAAAAACAAAAAACTCTTAATGTGTCCCAGTTTATTTACATTTTTTGTATAAACCTTTTATTGACAAATAGCAAAGTGAACATAAAAACAACTACAAAAACAGATAATGCCAGGGGATCAGAGCACTGACAGAAAACATAAATCAATTCACCCCTTTGGTGTGTAAGTGGTCTACTGGGAGCAGTGCTGGTTGTGGAGTCTGACAGCTGCAGGAAGGAAGGATGTGAGGGGAAAAGTTGATTTTTCTAAATCAAAAATAATGCTCTTATATTACATATTAAACGTGTCTGCTGCATTGATCCAACAACATCATCATGTCTTGTGGCTGTTAAAAGGTGCACTTCCTGTCTCTCACCCTCTGGAGGCAGTAGTGGTTACTAACATCTCTGCGCATGCGCAGTAATACTCTCACACAACCGCAATAAGCAAACATGGCGGCGGCCGTCGACAGTGTTGTGAAAGTGTAAGTTAAACCTTTATTTATTGTCAGAGTTAAACCAGCAGCTACACGGATGTGAATGTATAATTGATTAACCATCACGTTACCGCAGAATGCTGTAAACTGTAAACATCTTAACCTCAATCTTCAACACAATATCTGTCCCAAGAGAATAACGTTATCCTCTGAGCTAATGTTAGCCTGTTAGCTGTGGGTTCATATAAATGAGGCGAGCTCATTGTGGAGCTGTGTTTTAACCACTACTTCTCCTTTAACTTCACTATTATAGGGCTTGTTTATATTATGCTACACTACAATATATCCAAACTGTTGCTAGGCAGCAGCAAGCAGATGAAGGAAGAGAGTTAATTTAACCAGTAACCTGTCACAGCTTGGCGGGTGCTTTGTTGTGCTAACAATCAAACCTTTTGTTCTGACATGCCTCCATCGTTACTGATGCTGTTTGGGCGCAGTGTAATGAAGTCAGACTGGGTTATGTATGTGTGTGTACTGTTAATACATGCAGAGATAGTACAGTCAGAGAGAGCAACAGTCTGTGAGCAGGATGGTACATCAATGCGACAAATGAGAGTGAAGCCGAGAATAAAGGCTGTGTTTGCGTGGAAGGACACTCACATCGTGCATCATTAGTGATACATCCTTTTAGCTACACCAGAAATGGCTGCCATATTATAACTGTGATTATGTTAAAGAAATAGCAAAGTGCTGGAAGTGAGAATTAAGAATTACGGCACAATATGCAAGCAAAGAAGCAGTAGGTTGCATTTGCAGTGATTGCACTGACTAGTGATGTTCCCCAGCTCAATATCCTCTCACTATGACAATAAAGGAGACCTTTCAAATGGTTTTAGGTTTTCAGAAGTGTTTTTCCCTAGGTTAAATGTTCAATGTATGTCTCACTGAGTCTTTATGTTGAAATCATCCACAGTTTATAGCCTACTGATGTTGTTATACCCCTCAATATGTCCTTATTTGCAGGGGGCAGACAGTTTTCTTGACTTTTTAACTTTTCTATCTCCACAGTGGTTGAACAGATTTTTACCATTCAAACTGCATTTGAAACATCCATCTCCCTCCATTCTTTTGTAATTTGTGATTATGTTAAAGAAATAGCAAAAGCAGTGGAAGTGAGAATTAAGAATTACAGCTACAATATGCATGCAAAGAAGCAGTAGGTTGTCCAGTAAAAGCCATTGCAGTGATTGCACTGACGTGTTCCTCAGCTCAATATCCTCTTAATATAACAAATAAAGGAGATCTTTCAAATGGTTTTAGGTTTTCAGCAGTGTTTCCCCTAGGTTAAATGTTCAATGTATGTCTCCCTGAGTCTTTATGTTGAAATCATCCACAGCTACTGATGATATACCCCTCAATATGTCCTCATTTGCAGGGGGCAGACAGTTTTCTTGACTTTTGACATTTATATCTCCACAGTGGTTGAACAGATTTTTACCATTCAAACTGCATTTGAAACATCGATCTCCCTTCATTCTTTTGTAATTTGTGATTATGTTAAAGAAATAGCAAAGCGGTGGAAGTGAGAATTAAGAATTACGGCACAATATGCATGCAAAGAAGCAGTAGGTTGTCCAGTAAAGCCATTTGCAGTGATTGCACTGACGTGCACTAGGCTATTGATGTTCCCCAGCTCAATATCCTCTTAATATGACAAATAAAGGAGATCTTTCAAATGGTTTTAGGGTTTTCAGCAGTGTTTTCCCTAGGTTCAATGTTCAGTGTATGTCTCTTATGTTGAAATCATCCAAAGCTTATAGCCTAATGATGTTATTATATCCCTCCATATGTCCTCATTTGCAGGGGGCAGACAGTTTTCTTGACTTTTGACTTTTATATCTCCACAGTGGTTGAACAGATTTTTTAACATTCAAACCATGCATTTGAAACATCGATCTCCCTCCATTCTTTTGTAATTTGTGATTATGTTAAGGAAATAGCAAACCGGTGGAAGTGAGAATTAAGAATTACGGCACCAATATGCAAGCAAAGAAGCAGTAGGTTGTCCAGTAAAAGCCATTTGCAGTGATTGCACTGTCGTACACTAGGCTATTGATGTTCCCCAGCTCAATATCCTCTTATTATGACAAATAAAGGAGATCTTTCAAATGGTTTTAGGTTTTCAGCAGTGTTTTCCCTAGGTTAAATGTCCAATGTATGTCTCCCTGAGTCTTTGTGTTGAAATCATCCACAGCTTAACATCCACTGATGTTATTATACCCCTCAATATGTCCTCATTTGCAGGGGGCAGACAGTTTTCTTGACTTTTATATCTCCACAGTGGTTGAACAGATTTTTACCATTCAAACTATATTTGAAACATCCATCTCCCTTCATTCTTTTGTAATTTTAACTGCAAATATTGCCCTTACCATTCACTTGCAATGTTAGTTTATATCAACAGACACATATGCCCTGGGAACATTAGCAATTATCCTGTGCAGTTCGACAAAAGCCAAGTTGTGTGATCACATAGTCAAAGTTAGATTACCGTGACACATAACCATTCAAGGAAATGTCTTTTAATGTTTGTTTTATTTGTAAATGTGTCCCTTTTTTCCTAACTGTAGTGTGCACAGTTAATAGAACCCAACTGATAAATTGGCCAGGCTGATATTAGCTTATTGCAGATATATTGGTATTTGTTGGCAGATCAGTAGTAGTAAATTGGTTTGGAAATAATAAAGATTTTTTTTAGGTAAAAACAGTCTCGCTATTACATAGTTGCTTGCCCAGAGAGCACTCAAAAGTGGGTTTTTTTCAACTGTAAAATGTCTCACTAAGTATACAGTATACTTTCGTCACAATTTCTTTAAAAAAATCATTGTGTTCTTTATGAAGGAGACAGTCTTGAATTTGATGCATTTGAGGCTCCAGAAAAAGCAAGAAAGTGGCTAATACTGAATTTGTCAACTACTGTTCACATGGTCAAGACTGATTTTTGGCTCTCAAATTTAAGGGACTGTTATCTTTGTAATGTAATGTCTTTATGCTTAAAGACAACATAATGAAATCTATGTAAAAGGTTACAGAAATAAATGTTGCCAACAACTTCAACACAACAAGGCCATTTTAAGAGAAAAAAGTATGGCAATAGATTGGATTGCATAAGTGTAAGAATGCATTCACAGTTACAGATACTACTTGCATACATTACATTAAGAGCTCAACAGTGTTTGTTTCACAAACTGTTTATTATTGTACAGCTTAATTTGCGATATTCATCCATCAGTGATTATTAACAGTCTATCCTGATCAGTGTCCAACTTTCACATTTCAGGCTGGGAGAGCAGTATTACAGAGATGCCATGGAGCAGTGTCATAGTTACAATGCTCGTTTGTGTGCTGAGCGCAGCATCCTCATGCCATTCCTGGACTCTCAGACGGGTGTAGCCCAGTCCAACTGTTACATCTGGATGGAGAAGAGGCACCGGAGTGCAGGTATGTAATGAGTGTGGAGCGATAATTCAATATTATCATTAATTGACTTTTAGTTCAGTGATGATATAATCAAATAATGTCATAATTTTACAAATACTCTGTAAACTCCAATTAAAAACGGAGAAAATTTGTTATAGAAGTTCTTGTTTTATGTGATTCTTTTAATAATTTTAATTTGTACTGTACTTTGTAGCATGCCATCTGTACAAAAACATACCTTTCATTTATTTTCAGACACATAAGTACCACAAATCACACCAAAACTTGCTCTACCTTCTGGTTCTTCTATAAGTGCTGTTCTGTGTTTTGTCAGGTGTAGCTCCAGGGCAGCTGTACACCTACCCAGCCCGTCGCTGGAGGAAGAAACGCCGTTCTCATCCCCCTGAGGACCCCCGCTTGGCTTTCCCTCCTATCAAAACAGGTACCACTTTTGGTGGAACAACTTGTCTCCATCACAAAATCAGTCAAGTTGGGTTCATTCGTCCTCGTAGAACTTAACCAGTAAAATTTAGTAAATATATTTAGTAAATATCTGTTCATATTTAACGTTCACAAGTAGGAGGACCTGGTCTGGTGATTAATTTGGGTTTGTTTGTGTGTCTGTCTGTTTCTGTGTTCATGTCATGTCAATGCATGTTACCATTTTGCTTGGTGTGCATAGCAGATGTGGAGCTGGGTGTGAAGCGTGAAGCGTTGGGGGCGGTGGATGGCAGCAGTCTGGAGGCCCTACTGAAGGGGGAACCCCTCGACAGGAGGAGCGGCGTGTCGGAGCTGCGCGCCCCAGAGGATGACTCAGCAACCGTGGAGCCTCCTGCCACCTCAGCGACCACTCACACGTCCTCTGGGCGTGTCCGCAAGGTGTGGCTCAAAGCTGGCTGAACACTCTTGTTTTCTGTCAATGCAACTGACATCTAGAGCTTCGCAGTACCAACTAATGGTTAAAACAAACTTTCAGTCACTCTAAAAGGATTTCATTTAAGGACACAGGTCTTTCTTGTGTGATGATATTGCTACTAGAGCACAGGACAAAGAAGGGCAGTGCATTTAGATTGTATTACAAGTGTCTGGTGTTAGATTAGTCTGGTAGTACTAATGTTTTTATTTCATTCTGTTTTATTTATCCTCAAAAATCTTTATCTCTCCCAGTCAGTCATAGTCTGTGGTTCCCAAGGACGGACAGATTTCTTCACCCAATCTTTTCTGTCTTATTTTTATGAGAAACCGTCTGCTTCTCCTACATGTTTTTGTTAAACATGTTTTTGATGTCAATGTGAATAACAAAAATAGACAAAACAGTGCAACAACTTGGATGCAAGTTCACCACCAAACTCTAAATGTAAGGGAAGTAAAGTAAGGAAGAGTTCATACATTCAATACAATGAGACCTAATCCAGACCCTTTCACTGCAGAGAGTCTTGGACCACGACGACTACTTGGACGACCTGGATGATGATGACTTTGAGGACGAGACCCCTAAGAGACGAGGCAAGAGCAAGTCCAAGGTAAGTGCCAAGTCTTTTTCTGCAGTCAGTTCCCATGGGATTGATATTTCATTAATGTACTATGTGTCAACTATTAAATGGGTTCTCCAGGGTCGCAGTGACAAGAATGGCAAGAAAAAACAGGAGGCTGCAGCTGCGGCGCTGGAGGAGAGGGACAAACCTTACGCTTGCGACAGTGAGTAGAGGCTTACATTGCAATGTGTGTGTGTCATGCATGTCAGCAAGAGAGGCTTTTGCTTTTTCCCCTGAAAGACAAAAACAAGCCTTTTGCCATGCATGGTGTGATCTGAAAGACCCCATCTGGAACTTAAGTTTGACAGCATAGAAATTTGAAAAGTTGCTCGTCCGAATGCGTTTTTTTTTTTTTCTTGAGCTGCTGCTCCGTGTGTGCTCTGTAACTTCCTGCTGGCCACAGCTCACTGTGCAAATGCTCACCTCCACTGTATGAGTTTGCTACTAGTGCGCCAGCCAAATATTAACCATGTGAAAAAAGTAAAAAAATAGAAAATAAAGCCAGTTGTGAGGTGATGAACAACGTAGTTTTGTGGTTCCATCTTGGGCCTTTTTGGACGGTAGTTAGAATTAGCCGCCATCACTTTAACACTTTTGTATGACCGTGTGTTTGTGTGTCAGTCTGTGGGAAGCGCTACAAGAACCGTCCTGGACTGAGCTACCACTATACACACTCTCACCTGGCCGAGGAGGAGGGCGAGGACCGCGAGGAGATCGAGGCACCACCCACTCCTCGCCAGCCTGAGGAGCAGAAGAGTGAGTCACTCTCTAGTGCTGAGAGAGAGACAGAGAGAGGGAAGGGAGGTTTGGTTGCATGCCATGTAGCATGTGTGTGTTTATACAAGGGAAGTCTCTCTCTCATTCTTTTTTTTTTGTTCTGCTCTTTTCATTTTTTTGATTTTCATGATTTTGAATCCCAAATTTGGGATTAGACTCAGTGTTCCTGACTGAAACATGCTTGCACAGTTGGGATTCCTAGCATTTTGTAAGCCCATCATCCATCTTTTTTTTGTTTTCCCCAAACATATCCATCGCATTGCTGTTTTCTTTTGTGCACGCGACACCGTGTTAGCAAATCCATTCAATAAGTGCGTTTTGTCAGTTGTCATTCATTCATTAGTTTGGATCATGGGTTAGATACATCATCAGCCAGTTACTGAGATAAAAAGGGGGTGTTTGTCTGATGCGGGAACAGGTTTGTAAAACTGTGCTTCAAAATTTAAAATATTTCATTTATAGACTGTATTTTGCTACCGTTATACAAACAGTAACATATTTATGTGGAAGAAGTAGTTTTATTTAACTCATTCAGTTTTAATGTGCACTGAATGGTTTCTTCACTCATTCTCCTGCTTAGCAACTAAGAAGGGTCCCAATGGGCTGGCACTGCCCAACGATTACTGTGACTTCTGTCTGGGAGACTCCACTTTAAACCAGAAGACTGGCCAATCAGAAGAGCTGGTGTCCTGCTCAGACTGTGGACGCTCAGGTATGAAATTGTCATGTCTCTTTCATTAGTAGTTGACTGTTCACAGAGGCCTGCGCCCCTTAGTTACTGTTGCTATGCCTGTCAAGCTCTATATTCTCGAATGGCACATAGAACAATTTTCATGGTTATTTTTATCGTACTGGACAACATTTCTCCCATGTCTTCTCCTTCCTGCAGGCCACCCAACATGCTTGCAGTTCACACCAGTGATGATGGCTGCAGTGAAGACATACCGCTGGCAGTGCATCGAGTGCAAGTGCTGCAACGTTTGCGGCACCTCGGAAAATGATGTGAGTTTTTATATACTCTTACTGACTATACACCAGGGGTTCTCAAACTTATTACTCAAAAGTCTGCATCTGATTTTTATTCAAGGTCAGAAGTCTGGAGCGATTGGCAATAACAAAATAACATTAAGTAGAGACGTTAGTAGAGATGGATATCGTTAAGATTTTATCGTATATACTAGCCTACTATCAATACTCCTTATCGGTTCGGTTCTTTATCGATACTCTTACTGGTTCTTTTTCAATACTAAATAATTGCTTTTTAATATATTATTTTACAGAAGAATCCATTCAGAACAGGATTAGAATTTATTTATGTATTAAATATGAGTAAATAATTGTGTTTTAATATATTATTTTAAAGAAGAATCCATTCAGAACAGGATTAGATTTTATTAATATTTTAGATATAACTAAATAATCGTTTTTAATATATTATTTTAAAGGAGAATCCATTCAGAACAGGATTAGAATTTATTCATATCAAATATAACTAAATAATAGATTTTTAATATATTTTAAAAGAAGAATACATTCAGAACATGATTAGAATTTATTTATATTTGAAATATGAGTAAAAAAATGTTTTTTAATATAATATTTTAAAGAAGAATACATTCAGAGCAGGATTTTAATATAATATAAAAAAAAGAATACATTCAGAACAGGATTAGTTTGATTTATTTATATTTTAAATATATCAAAATGTTTCTAGAGCAGCAACAGTAATGTGTACAACAGCAAAGTCACTATATAAACTCAATAATATCTCACTGTAAACAAATCTAAAATGTCAAAAAAATAAATATTACTGATTGAAGTTTAGAAAGAATGAAGAACACAGACATCAGTCAGTATCAGTTCATCCTGCTGTCCTCTGTACTCCTTCCTCTGCTGATGTGATTCACTGCCTGCAGGTACCGTTAGTAGAGAGGGGGGGCTGTTTTGTCTCAGCCAGCAGATAAGTGGCAAACTAAGCTAAACAGACTACATAGCTTTTAGCTTGTTTGTAACAATTTGTTATTAGCCGAGCTAGCGTGCAAACATGGTGGCAGTGGAAGAGAGACTGCAGACAGAGATGAACGTGTTTACATCATGTTTATGCTTATTGAACAGGTGTATTGATAAAGTACTGGCTTTTTACTCACAGGTTTTATTGCGTGGGTGCGTGGTGCGTGTGAGCTTTATTTATTTAATTGTAGTCATCAGCAACTGTTTAGTCGACAGTTGCTGATGTAGGTCCGATAAATACCTAGCCTTGTATTTCCTGAGCAGATAAGAAAGTTTGTTTTTTACAGCTGCTCATGGAAACAAGTGAGAAATTGTTTCACCTCCAGTGTTTTTGTCAGCCACTTCTATCCAAAATATGCCCCCATTGTTTCAGACAAATGCACATACCGTCAAAGAATGTGACATGACGCAAAGCTGGCAATAAGATGATAGCAAGTTGGTCTCCAACACGAAAACATGAGCCTCAAACAAATTGGATGTGCTAAATATTGCACGATCCCTTGACAGCCATTTCACTCTCCTTGTCTTTGTAAAACTGCACCCACACTTTTAAATCAGACTCCTCATATATAATTAATTGAGGTACCGTTAGTGAAAAGGAAATTTAAGGATAATATGAAATGATGAATCATCAATTGTCACTAGCACAGCAGCTATCAGCCATGAGCGATCAGTTTTCATCATGAACACAACTGCCTCACTTTTTCTGCTTGTCTCATCAGTAGACTGAACATGATGTTGTGTTTTTGCAGGACCAGCTGCTGTTCTGTGATGACTGTGACCGAGGCTACCACATGTACTGTCTAAGCCCCCCCATGACTGAACCACCAGAGGGTAAGCTAACACTGCAGAAGTTAACAGACTCAAAGGACACGTTGTACATCCCTGATATCATCACTTTGTACTGGGTTAAAGGCCAGTACCATGAGGGACCCCTACACCCAGTATATCAAAGGGTCACCTTCATGGCACCTGCAACATATCTGGTCTGATCTGTTCTCTGATCTTCTCCTCATAAATACATTCTTTAGAAGCCTGATGCACAATTGGAAAATTACCAGTGTGCTACAAATAGGGTTGCAACTAACGATTATATTCATTATCGATCATCTGTCGATTATTTTCCAAGGTCACCTTCATGGCACCTGCAACATATCTGGTCTGATCTGTTCTCTGATCTTCTCCTCATAAATACATTCTTTAGAAGCCTGATGCACACTTGGAAAATTACCAGTGTGCTACAAATGTGGCTGTCGATTAGTTGTTTGGTCTATAAAATGTCGGAAAATTATGAAAAATGTCAATAGAAGATGACGTCCTAAAATGTCTTGTTTTTTCCACGACTCAAAGATATTCAGCTTTCCTTAAAAAAGTACTCAAACAAATTAATAGATTATCAAAATAGTTGGTGATTAATTTAATAGTTTACAATTAATTGTTAATCGTTGCAGCTCTAATGTCAAAACACATGGTTTTGACTAGGGCCGGTGTAAAAATGTTCAAACCGGTTTGATATTAATCCCAACGCCAGACTAGACTCGTATACTGAATTTTACCACTAGGTGTCGCACTTGACTAAGTAACTGCTCCACCAAAACTCTGAGGAGGGCTCGTCACTAAAATGAGAATAGGGAATGGGAATCACGGAGCATTCTGGGGTGGCGCCACCATTTTCGGAGGATAGCGTACGTAACTATGGTAGCTGTCATTATATGTCACCAGTCTCTCTCACTCTCACTCACACACTCCCCCCCTCTCTCTCTCACTGTCTCACGCTCTCTCTCACTCTCGCACGCTTTCTTTCTCATGCTCTCACACACTCTTTCTCTCTCACACTCTCTTTCTCATGCTCTCACACTCTCTCTCTCTCTGACACACACTATCACCCTCTCATTCACACTCTAACACTCTCTATCACTCTCTCACATGCTTTTTCATTTAAGTGTTTTATTCTTTCTTTTATGTAATTTTAAGATGGTTTTAAACTACAGTTACATGGGTGGCAGAGCTCTGTCAGAAGTTAATTATTTGTTCCGTCATATTTGGTTTATTTTTAAGATTTGCTTCAAATTCTGAAATTCTGCAAAAAATTAGATCCTCATGGAGGCCAACATTATGCGTGTTGCTACGCGATTGGTCAGTTTCATTTGACTCTGCCATCGCTTCTGCTTGTCGGTTTGTTAAACGGCGAGGGAAAGAGACACCCCTCAAAGCTTGTTCCTGCTGCCTGCAGAATATGCATCGATTTATTGTCTATTTTCTCCAAAATAATCAAAGATATGGCAATTTTATCGAAAGTGCACTTATTTCTTGGTACTTTTGAACGTTTTGGTGTAATTTATTATCACGCTGCAGAATTTCCTCTGCTCTCTCTGTGTGTTGAGGCTGAATTAAGTTCCTGAGCCTGGCCTCACTATGTTTCTGTGTTGTACAGGGAGCTGGAGCTGCCACCTGTGCCTGGTTCTGTTGAAGGACAAAGCCTCCATATACCAGCAGAACCAGAGCTCCACCCCTGAGTGACATCATATCAAGTCCCGCCCCTGATGGAAACGTCGGACCTCCTCTCAGTCCGGAGCTCCAGGCTCTGTCCAGATGTAGCTGAGCCAGATCGCAGGTCAGCTTTAGAAGTCTTAATATCTACAGTGTCAGTGGGGGGATCAGTCAACATGGGGATCAAACTATCACTACCAACCTGCCTGCAAAGCCCCCAAGGCTTGCCGTCAAACACATACATATTGTGCGTATATACAGTATAGACACACACTCTCTCCTGGACTGTTACACATGCTAGATACAGAGACAGAGAGCATGCAGTAACCATAGTAACTGCTGTCTCCATGGGAGCTCCCAGGAGCAAACGGATTAGCAGCACAGCTAATTATCTGCACCCTTTCACACTCAAAGACACAGCGTGGACTGTCGAGACAACAGTTTTTTTTTCTGCCAAATTATCTATTTTTACTCCCTGAATGTGGGAGAAAGAAAAAATCACCACGTATATGGTCGAGGAATATTATTATTATTACTATTGTTATTGTTCTGGTTACTAGTGGACTTTTGTAGTGGCATTTGTCTGTGTACTTTTGTCTGATCAATCGGAGCATTAATCTTTTAAAGAGGTTTCCCTGAGGGGAGCTGGTCAGTGCCAAGGTTCACCATCATGAAATACACACAACAATGACCCATGGAGCTTATCATAATCGTGTCAACCATCTTTGTTTCATTTTATATCAGTGGGACAAAGATGGTAAAAAAAAAAGTCTTAATTTGACAACGAAAAACTTTGGCTTTGACTTGTTAAGCTGTTAGCACAAAAATCTTTGGCCTTGCTACTTTACTTTGCACCTAAACCAACTTTTCATCTCTGATTCTGTTACTGGATTGATCAGTTTTAACCAAACGCTATACAACAGAGCATAATACTGTAAGTTGGACTCCTGTTGAGACAATTAGTATCAATATTATTTTTCCAGCAGACAGAGATGCCATTCTCTTATTTTGAAAATCCTGACTTTTGATAAGTCAGATAATGCTGTTATTGGGAGAAACTGACCAATACATGAAACTAGTAATCATAAAGGTGCATCCTTTTCCTCAAAGATGTTTTGTGCTAGCTCGTTAGAAACAGTTTGGCAGTGACATCACAAGTCATTTTTAAATCGCTACTGTCAAACCGATGACACAGAATCATTTACAAACTGTAGCTGCTTTTATCATTTGTCACACGGAGGCAAATTTGCATGCAGATTGCACCTGTATGAATGCACACACACTCACACCACAAGTGTTTTTGTTTTTTGTTGTATTTTCTTTTTTTTTTACATTTTCTATTACCTGATATTCCATTGGTACTGGGAGTTTTTTCTAGTAGAATTTTGTAAAGTCTATGGTATAGCAAACACTTAAATATAGCTCCTAATGCATTCTATGTACTGTATTGACTTTTTCTATTTTTGTTATGACTGTGACATGTTTGAATTTATTTGATTATTCTAATATGTCAGACCTCCATTATGAGTATTTGTAAAATTATGTACTTTGTTGTACTATTTTTATTTTTACATTTCTTTGGTATCGAAACCGATTTAGCCTGACTGAAATAAAAATCACTTTGAATTACATATCCATTGTAATTACTTTAAATACATAATTTTCTGCTGGAATTGCATAATGTAGTTGATAGACATTTTGATTAGCTGATCTGTGCTGCAGGTGACTTTGGTGTTTAAACACGGTGTTACTTCTGTGGTGGGGGCTCAGTTTGTGTCCATCCAACTCATTTTAAGCAGGTCTTTAAGTATCAAATCTGTCCACACTGGTAAAAATGACAAAAATGAACAAAGGAAATTGAGGAGGTACGCACGGCGGTAAAATGTGGACGGTGGTGTGACATCCCCAAACAAAAACTAAAAAGTATTTGATCTTTGGAAAAACATATTTTTCTGTGAAGTTTAACACGTTGACGACTGGTATATTGTACGATTTCCTGTTAGAAAACAAATTACATGGGTTCTTTCTATACGAAGAGCAAAAATGGTGTACTATAACAAGTAAATTACATTACATACTGTATAATGTATACAAGAGTATGACTTTATTCAGCATACTATACTATGACTTTTTTGACCTACGATACTGACTTTTTTCTTTTTTTTTCGACATACTATAGCTTTTTTTTAATGACTTTGACAGAATATACTGACTTATTTTTTTTACTTTTGAAAAGCTATACTACGACCTTTTTTAACGACATACTATACTATGACTTTAACGACATACTATACTACATTTTTTTAACAACATACTATTACTTTTTTTTAATGACATACTATACTATGAACTTTTTTTAAAGAAATACTACTATGACCTTTTTTTAACGACATACTATACTATGACTTTTTTAATGATATTTTTTGACATACTATACTGTTTTTTTTTTCATGAAATTTTTCAACATACTATACTACGACTTTTTTTCATGACATTTTTCGACATACTATACTACGACTTTTTTGTCAAAGTTTTTCGACATACTATACTACGACTTTTTTCGACATACTATACTACGACTTTTGTCATTAAATTTTTCGTCATACTATACTACAACTTTTTTGTCATAAAGTTTTTCGACATACTATACTATGATTTTTTTGTCATAGAATTTTTCGACATACTATACTATGACTTTTTCCATGAAATATTTTGACATACTATACTATGACTTTTTTGTCATGAAATGTTTTGACATACTATACTATGACTTTTTTTTCATGAAATTTTTCGACATACTATACTATGACATTTTTTAACGACATACTATACTATGACCTTTTTTTTATGAAATTTCTCGACACTATACTATGACTTTTTTTTATGATATTTTTTGACATACTATACTATGTTTTTTTTGTCATGAAATTTTTTCGACATACTATACTACGACTTTTTTATTACATTTTTCGACATACTATACTACAACTTTTTTCTCATGAAATATTTTGACATACTATACTATGAAATTTTTTAAAGAAATACTACTATGACCTTTTTTTCAACATACTATACTATGACTTTTTTTCATGAAATTTTTTGACATACTATACTGTTTTTTTTT
>CAKALU010043198.1:0-37621 GCA_916700995.1 Hozukius guyotensis
GGGCACCACCCTGGAATCAGGGACCAATAACCAAAACGTTAATATAGTCTCATAAATATACTAAACTATCAATTTGGAACGTTGATTAATAATTAAATTAATAACTATAACCAAAATGGATAGTAAAGGTTGAAGGATATTGGAGTTCTTGACATAGCAGAGGTTGGCATTATTCACTCTTGTACAACATTAAACAGACCAGCATGTATATTCCACAAACATTTATTTACAAGATAATAAAGGTTTAAAACACAATATTAATCTAACTAAATAACTAAACTAAACAAACCAAACAAAATGTGTGTGTGTGTGTGTGTGTGTGAGAGAGAGAGAGAGAGAGAGAGAGGGAGAGAGAGAGAGAGAGGGAGAGAGAGAGAGGGAGAGAGACAAGATGGCTACTTGTCTCAAGATGTCTGCCTACAGACAAAAGGGGCGAGCACTGTAAAACTACAAAGATGGCGGGATCAAAGATGGCTGCCAACATGTCACCACATGGCCTCTTTGTTCTTCGGAACACGTGCTCAGGAAGGACAGAGAGGGGGGTGATGTGGGGGTTAAGATTATCTGAAGCTGTATGTTTATGTTTAACTAATTCACAGTTTCTGTATGTGATCTTTATGTGTGTCAGATAATGCAGTGGGTTAGAAAAGATGGTTAGTTTGCATGCAAGACCTTGTCTATGTGAAGCATAAACTAAACACATCAGATGTGGCGAAGCCAGCTACCCGAATATCAAATACAAATATTATCACAACAGTCAAACTCAATGAATAACATTAAACCAAATCAATACAAGTACATTCTAGAAATCAAAGTTGAACAGTCTTGCTCAGCCATGTGCAATTGCTACTGCTAAGGTAAGCCCAGTACGTTACCAATCCATGGAAGAAAAGGGTTTGTAATTCCATGTGTTGAAGTTGTGGTTCCAAGTCAAAGATGTCGTCTTTGCTGTGCTCAAATCAAGTTGTGCAGATTGGAGGAAGCTGATCGCTCCAATACTTCTTCCCAGCAGCTTGATAGCTTGGTGCTAACTTCCTTGCGGTTGTTGCTTGAAGTTAGCAGGTAAAAAGGACAGGCTCTCGCGTCTTCTGCCTTAGAAGTTCCTTGTGTTGCTATGTCTGTTTCCTAACAGGCCATAGATCAGAGCAGAGCTGCTTTGCAGCTTCTGGTCTGGAGAGCAGCAGCTCACCTCCACAGGTCACAAGAGGTGAGAAGAAAGAGCAGAAAGAGGAGGAACAAAGAGATTCCTCTGATTTTGTCCTGGGTGAATTTCACACCTATGTGTGAATGCTACAGTAGCCAATGGCTACTGAGCTGAGTCCTCAGCCAATGGCTCCTGAGCTGAGCTGAGTCCATGGGTCTGGGATCATGTTACTGAGTTCATGTGGTCTCTTGCCACCAGTCAAATTGGTGGGTCCCTACACATATATAACTCTTTATGGGTATGTGGACATGGGCATAAACAGGTATTTTCTTTTTATTCATATGTTGATGGTATTTATTCTAGCAATCACCTTTAATTTGACCATTGTGTACCTTGTTGGGATACACAATAACCTCCATGAGCCGATGTACATTTTCATTGAAGCTTTGCTACTGAACTCCGTTGTTGCCATGACTACTGTGTACCCAAAATTGTTAATTGACATTTTATCTGAAAAACAGATCATATCATATTCTGCCTGTCTCTTACAGTGTTATATACATTACTTGTTTAGTGCTTCAGATTTCTTACTGTTGGCAGCCATAGCCTATGACAGATTTGTGTCTATATGTAAACCTCTGCAACATCCAACTATCATGAGCAAAACCACAGTGTGTATAATCCTGTTTCTTTCTTGGCTTCTTCCTGCTATTCAGGTTGCAGTCCCAACATTACTGAGTGCTAATATGAAACTGTGTAAATTCAATTTAAATTCAATTTATTGTAACAATTCATATTACAATCTCTACTGTGTGTTTTCAATAGCACGGTCTATATCTGCCTTATTACTCTGGTAATATCACCTATACTCTTCATACTTTTTACATATATTAGGATACTTATAATATCCTACCGAAGTTCTGGAAATGTCAGGACAAAAGCTGCAAAGACTTGTACACCCCACCTGATAGTTTTAGTCTGCTTTTCCTCTTTGAGTCTATATCATGTCCTGTTAATTGAACTGGATATGGAATCTGACACACAGTTCATAACGATTTTACAAGCGTTTTTGTATTATCCTCTCTTCAATCCAGTTGTATATGGACTAAAAATGAAAAAAAATCTTTAAAAACATGAAGTTGTTCTGTCAAACCAAAATGATTTGATGTACAGTATTAACATGGGTTACTTCTACTTCTATCATTATCACAACTTTCATTCAGACTTCTCTCTGTATTTTACTTTACTGACATGAATTTATTTAACAAACCTGAACTCTGTTTACAAGTAATGACATTCATATTCACATCATTAGCTCTGAGTATATTGATCAAGTTAAATATTCAAATTCAAGACAGTCAAGACGCATTGAGATCGGATCTCCCAAATAGGCCCTTTATATTCCTAAATGTTGCAGAAAACTGATTTTATGACTCCTGATGATTTCCAAGGTGTGTTCAAGCTGATTAGATCAGATGTCAAATTTTACTAATGATAATGAATGAAAATGATAATGCTCGTGAAAAGATAAATGCACCGATGGAAAGCAGAAGATCTTGCCATTCTAAAGCTGTATTGGTTGTCATGATTTGTAGCGGTTTTGGAAGGCACAGTTAAATGATATCGCCCTGCCAAAAGGGGCGTCAGATCACAAAATGCTTCAATGTGGCGTTCTGGAGTGCATGGACCAACAATATATTTTGTTGTTTAATTTTGAGGACTTGTTATCTGCACATGTATATTTGCACCGCTTCCTATACATTGCACAAGTCCCGTAATGTTTATGGCCTAAGCGTTGTAATGTATATAATGTGAACATTCAGTGTCATTTACTTAATTATACCCGCGACAACGTAGTCGTATATAGTGTATATATACACCGATCAGCCATAACATTAAGACCACTGACAGGTGAAGTGAATAACATCGATTATCTCGTTACAATGGCACCTGGCAGTGGGTGTTATTAGGCAGCAAGTTGTTGGGGACGCAGATAGGAGCTGGTCTGGCTATATAGCGCTCTGTGGGTCCTTCCGCCCGTCCGTCGGTTTGCGTGTCACACTTTCGTTTCTGGAGTAGAAACCAGAAACCATTTAACTTAGGAACTTCAAATGTGGTATGATGGTTGACAGTGTGGTCTAGTTGTACCTTTTGGGGGTTAAAAGTCCAGGGTGCCCAACATTTTTGACATTTTGGCCAAAAACTGTTATTTATTTTTTAATTTCCGGAGTAGAACTCGTTCCATTACTTCCAAAAGGGCAAAACCTTTGGCCCTAGTTTAGTAGGGGTCAAGCAGTGGGGTATGTGAGCTAAGCTCACTTTTGCCTTGTTTATTACATTGCTGTATTTATTATTTTAAAGAAAAGAAGGTGGAAAAATGCCTGCGGGCTCAGGCCTCCAGAGTTTGAAGATGTTGTTCACATATTTGACGTTGTAACTGTTAGATGTTGTTGAATGTTTTCAATCAAAAAGCATTTTACTTTTGTAATGAACAGCAAAGCAGTGTGATGTTTATCATTGCCTGTAGGACAGGAAAGTTTAACACCTATGGGTTCAGGCCTCCAGAGTTTGACAAAGTTGTTCTAATGAACTCTTGGTGGAAGAGTTAATGAGATCCATGGAGGGTGAAGAAATGTTATAAAATATTTCGTCTGACTCAAACAGTTCACTTTTTGATCTCTGAACATGAACACACATCAAGTGCAGTTTAAGGTCAGGTACAGTATCTGTAAATTCATGAGACAATCAAATACATGCTCTATGTTAATGCAATCTTCATAGTAAGACTTGTTCATTCATATTTGTTATACAATCTGCCCTTTGTATTCATTAATGGTTTAAGTTGGGACATTCTTCATGGATGATGAATTAAATGTAACATATATAACTCTTGGTGGGTATGTGGAAATGGGAAACTATAGGTATTTGTATTTTTTTATTATGTTTATAGTATATATTCTAGCAATGACCTTTAGTTTCACCATTGTGTACCTTATTGGGATACACAAGAACCTCCATGAGCCGATGTACATTTTCATTGCAGCGTTGCTACTGAACTCTATTGTTTACAACACTGTTATGTACCCAAAGTTGTTGAATGACTTTTTATCTGAAAAACAGATTGTATCATATTCAGCCTGTCTCTTTCAATATTTTGTATATTATACCTTAAGTGCTTCAGATTTCTTCCTGTTGGCAGCCATGGCCTATGACAGGTTTGTGTCTATCTGTAAACCTCTACAATATCCAACTATCATGAGCCAAACCACAGTGAGTATTATCCTGGTTCTTTCTTGGCTTGTGCCTGTTTGTGAGTTCGGAGCCAATACAATAGCAATGAGTAAGAAAAAACTCTGCAATTTAAATTTAAAAAACGTTTTTTGTAACAATTCAATTTACAAACTCTTCTGTGTGAGGTCAATAGCACTAACTGTATTTGATGTGTTTGCTATGCTAAACATGGCACTGTTGCCTTTGCTCTTCATACTGTTTACATACGCAAGAATACTCATAATATCCTATCGAAGTGGTAAAAATGTCAGGAAAAAAGCTGCACAGACTTGTTTACCCCACCTGATAGTTTTAATCTGCTTTTCCTGTTTGTGTGCATATGATGCCATTATAATTCAACTGGAATCTGATTTACATTTCATGATGACTTTACAAGCGTTTTTGTATTATCCTCTCTTCAATCCAGTTATATATGGACTAAAAATGAAAGAAATCTTTAAACACTTGAAGAAGTTGTTTAGTCAAGCCAAAGTAAAGTAATGTTACAGTAATACTGATGCTAATGTGCAGTCATTCCTTCTGTAATATTAATGCAGAGTTGTGAATGTTCAGATCTTTGGGAGGTATTAAATGTAAGGATTTGTTTCTGTGCAGTAAACAAACTCTTTACTATTCGTCTTGGAAACAGTAAAGAGTATCTTCAGTTTGAAAAATGTACTACTCAATATCCTGAAGTTAATAAAAAATGTGTCTTTGTTACTGTCAACTGCAGCTTCGTTAGTCACGGGCAAATAGGGATATACAAAGGTGCATTGACTACAGACGCCAATGTGGGCAATCTACACTGCAAGCAAAGGAAAAACAACAAATCAGCAACAATAAGAAACTTTTTAATGCTGCCGTCTTGGTCAGGACTCCCTTGAAAAAGAGAGTAACAAATTACCCCAATATTAACCTCAAAATGTATCTAAATTTACTTTATTATAAACATTATTTAATAATTATATGCTAAAATAGCATATAATGGTTAAAATAAAGCCCTGAGGCTTGAAAAGCGGCTGTGCACT
The DNA here is from genome assembly GCA_916700995.1 of Hozukius guyotensis. Lineage (NCBI taxonomy): Eukaryota > Metazoa > Chordata > Actinopteri > Perciformes > Sebastidae > Hozukius > Hozukius guyotensis. Next base: position 5,443 of record CAKALU010043198.1, read on the forward strand.
GCTCTTCATCGGAGGTGGAAAACTAATAGAAGACACTTCTGATCAGGCACAAATCTCTTGTGTGACTTATTGTCTACACAAATGTAACCTGGTAGCTAATGTAATGATTCAGGGAGTTTTTAAAGACATTTAAAACAAGTTATTTGCTAATTATTATCTATTTATCAGCAGACATGGAAATAAAGCATCTCAATTAACTTTTTTCTGGAAATGTATGAAATAAATTAGCAGCTATTGGGAAGTAGTGGAATATAATTTTGAGGTAAATATTGGGGTAATTTGGCAGTAATTCCAAAGAGATTTCAAATAGATTACTTGCTAATTATCACCTAAATACAATGAAATTTGTGGACCTGTAAAATGAATTGTTACCAAAAAGAGATTTTGAAATCTCAATGGGAAAAAAATAAAAATAAAAAAGAAGAATTAAGTGCAGGTCCAGAATTAAGCACAATCCCATTAATATATAATAATAGAAATAAATTAACGGATAGCATATTTCATCACTACCAGAGAGGTCAAGTATTGCCGGCTTCAACTGGCAGACAATCAAGCTGCTGTTTTACCCATAAATAATACACGTTTTTAATTAATGGACAGATTAAACAAAGAAGTGTCATGAAGTAAAACTGACTATGAGCATGTGATAGTCTTGGTAGGACAATACCATATTATACATATATAGGATCTGGGGGGAGTCTGGCTTTAATGAGAAATAGTCATCCGGGTAAATTATAAACTAAGTGTACACATTTATAATGAATAAACTGATGATTGGGGTCAAGAAGAGACTGAAATATTATTCCAGACTGATTGTCAGTTCAGACCTCCTGCTGCTGAGAGATGATGTCGTTTTTCAAAACAATGTAACTTAATTACAACTGAATAAAGTCAGGCCACCAGACCTTTGGAACCTGATCTACGTTGAATTGTGGTGTATAGGGAAGGAGACACCAGTGTGCCAGTATAGGGAACTCTGTAAGCTTTCATAGCTGATTGCAACTAGAGATATATCGTCTCCCCTCGTTGATGACCCTGTTTGTTTTACTTCACTTGAATATCTGCAGCAGAGTTCATGGCAATATATCCAATAATTATAATAACTCTGGACCACGAATGTTAGCCTCATGGTGGCGCTAGATTCTAGACTAAACTGTCGCGGCCAGAGCACCAGTTAGGGGATCATCAAAGTCTGTAGGATTCATCCTCTGGCCCAGGCTAAATATCCATCTTGCCTCCACCTTTGTAAGAGCTGTCTATCAAGATCAACACCTCTACTAGAGGCTGTGATGAGATAAACTACCCAGAACTTCAAGTTGCCTTTTTTACGATTCCTGCTTAGCTCAGTTTGCACTGCTAACCCAGAGTACACATGTTTAGCGCCAGGGATTACAACAAAGTCTGCTATCTAACTTTACATGCAACAGGAATCTATCAACGGTGCTTTTGTGTTTGATTATCTGACTGTGGAGGGTGTATTTAGTTGTGAAAGAGGGTAATTTAACAGTTTTACGCAAATGGGGAATTGGGGTTATGGAAGTCTTTTATGTGTTTTGAGAGGGGGCAGAATGAACAATGTCACAAAAATATACCTGTATAAGTTCTGGCCTCCATGACAACAGAACATTTGGGGTCAGTGAAATATCATCTCACCAGCTTTGGTTCCCCAGAAACCTGGAGTAGCTCCCGTCCCCCAGCTGGAGCTCCTGTCTACAGGCCTCCAGAGTTGGATGAAGTTGTTTACATGTTAGTAGAACTTGGTGAAGAGTTTTAATGAGATCCATGGAGGGTGAGGAAATCTGATAAAAAAAGACAATCCTTTGTGCCGAACAGTTCACTTTCTGAATTCTGAAGGTCAACACACACTAAATCCAGGTAACTGTAAATTAAACAATCCAGGTTGTATGTAATTATTTTTGATTAATGTATACCTATTACATAATCTGCCTGGTTTATACTTTGATTTCTTTGAGAAATATTAATGGATGGTGAATTAAATGCAACATATATAACTCTTGATGGGTATATAGATGTTAACAAATATAGATATGTTTATTTTTTTATTATATTCATAGTGTATATTCTAATAATCTGCAGTAATTGTACTATTGTGTACCTCATAGTGATTCACAAAAACCTCCATGAGCCTATGTACATTTTCATTGCAGCTTTGTTAATCAACTCTGTTCTTTTCAGCACTGCTATCTACCCAAAGCTTTTCATTGACTTATTATCTGAGAAACAGATCATATCTTATTCAGCCTGTCTCTTCCAGTGGTTTATTTATTACTCTTTGGGTGGTTCAGAGTTCTTACTGTTGTCAGCCATGGCCTATGACAGATATGTGTCTATATGTAAACCTCTGCAATATCCAACTATCATGAGAAAAACAACTGTCTGTATGTTCCTGATTTTAGCTTGGATTCTTCCTGCTGGTCAGTTTTTAGTATCGATGTTACTGAGTGCTAATAAAAAGCTCTGTAACTTTATTTTGAAACGAATAGTTTGCAACAGCACAGTTCTGAAACTTCACTGTGTGCGTTCAAGAGTGCTGAATATATACGGCTTGGCTGTTTTAGTAGATCTTGTACTTCTCCCTGTGCTTTTCATACTGTTCACATACACCAGGATACTTATAATAACCTATCGCAGTAATAGAGAAGTCAGGAGAAAAGCTGCACAGACCTGTTTACCCCATCTGCTGTCTCTAATCAACTTTTGTTGTTTGAGTGTATTTGATGTACTTCTACTTCGTATGGAAACTGATTTTCCCAAAATGGTACGTTTAATAATGACTTTACAAATAATTTTGTATCATCCTCTCTTTAATCCAATCATATACGGACTGAAAATGAAAGAGATTCATAAACACATCAAGAGGTTGTTCTGTTAAGGCAAACTGAACTAATACAGTATATCAACAAAGATAACTCATGACTGATCATTTTCTGCAGTAATTCAAAACTCCCAACATAAGAATTTTATTCTTTATAATCAATATTCATTAAGCGACTCTTTGCTCTGGATCAGTGAACATCCTTCTTATAATCCAAAATCCTGCAGCCAGACATCTAACAAAGACTAAAATTTTACATCCATCTTAGTTTTGGTCCTCTTGTGTACAATGAGTTTTATTTATGTCTGTGAAATGTTGATGGTCACTTTCACTGCATGTATGGGATTTTTACATTGTATGAGTCTGAGTGCAGACTCTTTAGTCCAGGTCTGACTAATACAGACTACCATCACCTGCTGGTGCGGTGATCGTTTTTTTGCCCTCACATTAAAATATTACACAGCATCAAGTCATCCTCAGATCAGAATAAAACCTCTGCTTGTCCTTTTGTTTGCGAAGTTCATTTTTATATCACTGTGACTGAGACAGCTGTCAATTAGAGCAATTGCACATAATCTGTAATCTCAGTTTAAATAGTAACAATCAGTATGAAGATTAGACACGTAGGAACAATGATTAATGATCTCTGTCACTCCTGATGTCATTGGTCGCACTGATGGAACATGATAATAATAATATTGGAGATTATATGTTATTATTTTTGAGGGAGCAGGGTTGTGGTGCAACTGCAGAACGAAAGTTCTTTACAAAAGTGAAATGAAACTTCTTTTAATTTTAGTTGACAAGAAAAATGTGTAGTTACAAGCTAAAAATGGATGCAAGAATGCAATGAAATGCATGTAATCCAAAATAAATTATCAATATGTGATCAAGTGGCCTCCTGTCTCTCTCTATTGTGGTAGGTAGGTGAGTTCGCTTGTTTTGGACTTTTTTCTGTAGACCTGGTTGGTTTTTCACTCGGGAGATCTGGCAACACTGCTACAACCATGTCAGCAGCTCTGTGAGGCTATACTTAGTGGTGCTTTGAGGTAAATGCTAACATCAGCATGCAACCATGCTCAGAATAACAATGCTAACATGCTGCTGTGTAGCAGGTATAATGTTTACCATGTGCACCATCTTATTTTAGCTAATCAGCATTTAACTCCAACAGGCATGTCATTGGCAAAGGTCCAAAAAGCAGGAAAATATACAGAGCGTCCGCATCCACCCACGCCAAGTACAAAATACCACCACCACGCCCTGGTCATGTACCATCTCCATATATTGCTTTTTGTTGGTTTAACTGTGGGGAAATTGCAAAAAAGCAATCATTCTACGTCTCTAGCACCACACATAGGGCTCAATATTAGCCTACGCGTTTTCAGGTTTGTGGAGGGTAACTTTGAGGTTTGCTGTGATGAGATAAACTACCCCGAACTTCAAGTTGCCTTTTTACAATTCCTGCTTAGCTCAGTTTGCACTGCTAACCCAGAGTAAACAAGTTTAGCACCAGGGACTATAACAAAGTCTGCCAGCTAACTTTACATGCAACAGAAATAAAGCAAGTTCGCGCCAAGCTGCTAACTCTGCAAAGAACAAAGTACTGGAGAGACCGGCTTCCTCCAATCTGCACAGTTGGATTTGAACACAGCAAAGACTGACTCTGTTGAATTAAATGTGCAAAAAGGTGGTATGATTTGTTCTGTCTATTAACGGTGCTTTTGTTTTTTGATAATCCAACTGTGGAGGGTGCATTTAGTTGTGTAATTTGACAGTTTTACGCAATTGGGGAAGTTTTGAAAGGGGGCAGAATGAACAATGTCCACAAGGTCGGTGTCCTGTTCATGAAAGGTGCACAAAAATATACCTGTATAAGTTCTGGCCTCCATGACAACAGAAAATTTGGGGTCACTGAATATCATCTCACCAGCTTTGGTTCCCCAGAAACATGGAGTAGCTCCTGTCCCCCAGCTGGTGCTCCTGTCTACAGGCCTCCAGAGTTTGATGAAGTTGTTTACATGTTAGTTGAACTTGGTGAAGAGTTTTAATGAGATCCATGAAGGGTGAGGAAATCTGATAAAAAACAATCCACTGAGCCGAGCAGTTCACTTTCTGAAATCTGAAGGTCAACACACACTAAGTCCAGGTAACTGTAAATGAAACAATCCAGGTTGTATGTAATTATTTTTAATTCATGTATACCTGTTACATAATCTGCCTGGTTTATATATTGCTTTATTAGATAATATTAATGGACAGTGAATTAAACGTAACATATATAACTTTTGGTGGACATGTGGAAGTGCACAAATTCAGATTTCTTTATTTTATGATCATGTTTACAGCATATATTCTAATAATCTGCAGTAATTCTACTATTGTGTACCTCATAGTGATTCACAAAAACCTCCATGAGCCTATGTACATTTTCATTGCAGCTTTGTTAATCAACTCTGTTCTTTACAGCACTGCTATCTACCCAAAGCTTTTGATTGACTTTTTATCTGAAAAACAGATCATATCTTATTCAGCCTGTCTCTTCCAGTGGTTTTTGTATTACTCTTTGAGTGGTTCAGAGTTCTTACTGTTGTCAGCCATGGCCTATGACAGATATGTGTCTATATGTAAACCTCTGCAGTATCCAACTATCATGAGAAAATCAACTGTCTGTATGTTCCTGATTTTAGCTTGGATTCTGTCTGTTGGTCAGTGTTCAGTGACTCAGATACTGAGTGCTAAAAAAAACCTCTGTAACTTTATTTTGAAAGGAATAGTTTGCAACAGCACAGTTCACAAACTTCACTGTGTGCCTTCAAGAGTGCTGAATATATACGGCTTGATTGTTTTAGTAGATCTTGTACTTCTCCCTGTGCTCTTCATACTGTTCACATACACCAGGATACTTATAATAACCTATCGAAGTAGTAGAGAAGTCAGGAGAAAAGCTGCACAGACCTGTTTACCCCATCTGCTGGTTCTAATCAACTTCTCTTGTTTGATTACATATGATGTACTTGTAATTCGACTTGAAACCGCAAAAAACGTTTTCCCAAAACCGCACGTTTGATAATGTCTTTACAAATGATTTTGTATCATCCTCTCTTTAATCCGATCATATATGGACTGAAAATGAAAGAAATTTATAAACACCTGAAGAGATTGTTCTGCAAAACAGTCTAATGTATTAAAACTGATAACTGTTGTACAGTCATTGTTTTGTGTCATAATAATGCAGAGATTTAATTTCTGTAACATTAATTGTCAGTTTAGAGCATCATCATCATCGTGTACCATAGCACTGCTATATACCCAAAGCTTTTGATGGACTTTTTTTCTGAAAAACAGATCATATCTTATTCGGCCTGTCTCTTCCAGTGGTTTATTTATTACTCTGTGGGTGGTTCAGAGTTCATACTGTTGTCAGCCATGGCCTATGACAGATATGTGTCTATATGTAAACCTCTACAATATCCAGCTATCATGAGAAAAACAACTGTCAATTTAGTTTTTTGTATTTAGGAAGCATCTACAGTCTTAACATGTTTGAACAGCATGTCATTGACTACACATTGAACTATAGTCGTTGAATGTTGTTGCGCCAAGATTAATATGTTAGAGTCTACAGCCATGTTAGCAGCTTGGTGAGGCTATACTTAGTGGTGCTTTGAGGTAAATGCTAACATCAGCATGTAAACATGCTCAGAAGGACAATGCTAACATGTTGCTGTGTAGCAGGTATAATGTTTACCATGTGCGCCATCTAATTTTAGCTAATCAGCATTTAACTCCAACAGGCATGTCATTGGAAAGGTCCAAAATGGAGTAAAATATACAGAGCATCTACATCCACCCACGCCACGTACAAAATACCACCAGGCCCTGGTCATGTACCATCCCCATTTATTGCTTTTTGTTTGTTTAACTGCGGGGAAATTGCAAAAAGCAATCATTCTACCTCTCTAGCACCACACATAAGGCTCAATATTAGCCTAAGCGTTTTCAGGTTTGTGGAGGGTAACTTTGAGGTTTGCTCAGCCGGGAGATTTTGGACCATTTTAATGATTAGATGTGTTGGGGACACAAGTATGAGCTGGTCTAGTTAGTAGAAAATATTAAAGAAAATTAATAATATCAATAATATTGATAACATTATCAATATATATTATTGATAATGGGGCACCAAACTATGTTGGTACATAAGCTCAAAAAGGCATTAAAATGGCCATCAAAAGTTATGAATAATTATCAAAATTATTATTAATTATATTGAATAATATGATTTAATGTAATTTAAATCATCCTCGGGGCACCGCTCTTTGAAACAAAGACAAAATAATAGCCAATTAATGTCGTCTCATAAACAAGTCTTGTAAAGTATACCTTATTAACAATTTGGAACTCTGATTAATAATTAAACAAATAACTATAACCATAAATCACCATATCAATAGCCAGCAAAAGTTGAAGGATTTCATAATCCTTTTCATAGCAGAGGTTGTCATTATTCACTCTTGTACAACATCAAACAGACCAGCATGTATATTCCACAAGCATTTATTTACAAGATAATAAAGGTGTAACACACATTATTAATCTAACTAAATAACTAAACTAAACAAACCAAAAAGAGTGTGAGTTTGTGTGTGTTTAAAACCAATTCACAGTTTATGTAAGTGATCGTAACACATCAAATGTGGCAAAGACAGCTACCCAAATATCCTGACTACAAAAATATCACAACAGTAAAAATCAAATAAATACATGTACATTAACAGAATTTAAAGTTAAACAGTCTTGCATAGCCATGTGAAATTGCTGTGCTAATGCTGTGTTAAGGTAGGCCCAGTTACTTTACCCAGTCCATGGAAGAAAAGGGGATTTCTTTGTTAACCGACAATTTCATCGGTTGAAAGTGGAGAAGCCAGGCTGGGAAAGTTCTGGTTCTGGTGTCAAAAGAGTCAGTCTTTGCTGTGTTCAAATCCAACTGTGCAGATTGGAGGAAGCCGGTCTCTCCAGTACTTTGTTCTTTGCAGAGTTAGCAGCTTGGTGCTAACTTGCTTCATTCCTGTTGCATGTAAAGTTAGCTGGCAGACTTTGTTGTAGTCCCTGGCGCTAAACTTGTTTACTCTGCGTTAGCAGTGCAAACTGAGCTAAGCAGGAATCGTAAAAAGTCTGAAAAATCGGTTGAATTAAATGTGCAAAAAAAGGGGGTATGATTTGTTCTGTCTATCATCGGTGCTTTTGTGTTTGATTATCTGACTGTTGAGGGTGCATTTAGTAGTGAAAGTGGTGTTGGGACCCACCATTCAAGATGGTGGCAAAGACAATGAACTACGCTTCCCAGGATCCTTGGGTCATGCACCCATTGAGTATCTTCACCCATGGACTCAGTAACCATTCCATTGGCTACTGTAGCATGATGACTCATTCACACATACTTGTGAAATTCAGCCAGGACAAAAGCAGAGGTATGCCTTTGTTCTGTCTCTTTCTTCTTCCTCTTCTTCTTTCCCTTCAACCCCTGCTGAAGAAGGCAGGGGAGCTGCTGCTCTTCTCATCTAAGCTCTCCCCACAGACCAGATACTGCAGTAGTAGCTCTGATCTGATCTATGGACTGTTAGAAAACAGACATAGAAACACAAGGAACTTCTAAGGCAGAAGACGCGAGAGCCTGCCTTTTGACCAGCTAACTTCAAGCAATAAGAGCAAGGAAGTTAGTACCAAGCTACCAAGCTGCAAAAACAGGACTGGACCAGTTTCCCTCCAAACTGCACAACTGCATCACACACAGCAAAGACAACATCTTTGACTTGGAACCACAACTTCAACACATGGAATTACAACCCTTTCTTCCATGGATTGGTAACGTACTGGGCTTACCTTAGCAGTAGCAATTGCACATGGCTGAGCAAGACTGTTCAACTTTGATCTCTGGAATGTACTTGTATTGATATGTTTAATGTTATTCACTGAGTTTGATTGTTGTGATATTATTTGTAGTTAAGATATTTGGGTAGCTGGCGTTGCCACATCTGATGTGTTTAGTTTATGCTTCACATAGACAAGGTCCTGCATGCAAACTAACCATCTTTTCTAACCCACTGCATTATCCGACACACATTAAGATCACATACATAAACTGTGAATTAGTTTTAAACATAAATATACACATTCAGATAATCTCAACCCCCACATCACCCCCCCTTTGTCCTTCCTGAGCACATGTACTCCGAAGAACGAAGAGGCCATGTGGTAACATTTTGGCGGCCATCTTTGATCCAGCCCTCTTTGTAGTTTTACAGTGCTCGCCATATTGTTTGTATAGGCCATGCAAACATTGCAAAACAAGTAGCCATCTTGTCTTTGTCCCTGTCTCCTCCCCCCCCTCTCTCTCTCTTTCTCTCTCTCTCTCACACACACACACACGCACACACACACACACACTCACGCAAACACACATATGCTCACACACTGTATTTGGTTTGTTTAGTTAAGCTATTTAGTTAGATTAATATTTTAAACCTTGTTTATCTTGTAAATAAATGTTTGTGGATTATACATGCTGGTCTATTTAATATTGTACAAGAGTGAATAATGCCAACCGCTGCTGTGTCAAGAACTTCAAGATCCTTCAATCTTTACTATCTATTGACATAGTGATTTTTGGTTATAGTTATTAATTTAATTATTAATCAAAGTTCCAAATTGATAGTTTAGTATATTTAATGACACTTATCTATGAGACTGCATTAATATGCTATCATTTTCTCTTTGTTTCAAAGAGTGGTGCCCCAAGGATGATTTAATATCCATTAAATCATATTATACAATATAATTAATAATTATTTTGATAATTATTTACTTTTGATAGCCATTTTAATGTCTTTTGAGCTTATGTACCAATATAATTTGGTGCCCTGTTATTATTAATATATATTGATAATTTATTAAAATTAATTTTATTAATATTGATAATTATCTTTAATACTTTCTAATAACTAGACCAGCTCCTATCTGCGTCCCCAACAGTGGGTATTTTAACAGTTTTACGCAATTGGGGAATTGGGGTTACATTTGGGTCAATGAATATCATCTCACCAGCTTTGGGTCTCCAGAAACATGGAGTAGCTCCCGTCCCCCAGCTGGTGCTCCTGTCTACAGGCCTCCAGAGTCTGATGAAGTTGTTTACATGTTACTAGAACTTGGTGAAGAGTTTTAATGAGATCCATAGAGGGTGAGGAAATCTGATAAAAAAAACAATCCACTGAGCCGAACAGTTCACTTTCTGAATTCTGAAGTTCAACACACACTAAATCCAGGTAACTGTAAATTAAACAATCCAGGTTGTATGTAATCATTTTTAATTCATGTATACCTGTTACATAACCTGCCTGGTTTATACATTGATTCTTTAATGGACAGTGAATTAAATGTAACATATATAACTCTTGGTGGGCATGTAGAAGTGCACAAATACAGATATCTTTATTTTGTGATCATGTTTACAGCATATATTCTAGTAATCTGCAGTAATTGTACTATTGTGTACCTCATAGTGATTCACAAAAACCTCCATGAGCCTATGTACATTTTCATTGCAGCTTTGTTAATCAACTCTGTTCTTTTCAGCACTGCTATCTACCCAAAGCTTTTCATTGACTTTTTATCTGAGAAACAGATCATATCTTATTCAGCCTGTCTCTTCCAGTGGTTTATTTATTACTCTTTGGGTGGTTCAGAGTTCTTACTGTTGTCAGCCATGGCCTATGACAGATATGTGTCTATATGTAAACCTCTACAATATCCAATTATCATGAGAAAATCAACTGTCTGTATGTTCCTGATTTTAGCTTGGATTCTTCCTGCCGGTCAGTTTTCAGTGATAATGTTACTGAGTGATAATAAAAAACTATGTTACTTTATTTTGAAAGGAATAGTTTGCAACAGCACAGTTCAGAAACTTCACTGTGTGCGTTCAAGAGAGCTGAATATATATGGCTTGGTTGTTTTAGTAGATCTTGTACCTCTCCCTGTGCTTTTCATACTGTTCACATACACCAGGATACTTATAATAACCTATCGCGGTAGTAGAGAAGTCAGGAGAAAAGCTGCACAGACCTGTTTACCCCATCTGCTGGTTCTCATCAGCTTTTCTTGTTTGAGTGCATTTGATGTACTTCTACTTCGAATGGAAACTGATTTTCCCAAAACTGTACGTTTAATAATGACTTTACAAATGATTTTGTATCATCCTCTCTTTAATCCAATAATATATGGACTGAAAATGAAAGAGATTCATAAGCACATCAAGATGTTGTTCTGTCAAGGCAAACTGAACTAATATATCAACAAAGATAACTCCTTTTTTTGTAATAATAATGTAGAAATTACATTTCTGTGGTTCTGGGAAGGTATTTAATCTAAAAGAAAAAAGTGTTTATGACTACTACACAATAAAAGGTGTACTCTTTCAGACTTTGTTACATTGATATGAAATCAAATTTACATATTAGTCTCTTGTCTGAATAAGCACTCTTTTTTATGTAAGCCACGTTCTGTCGGACATGATTGGCTCACATCTGTATTGATCAGAGGACCTTTATTATTATATATTATGCTTATAAAGTATTATCATGTTCAATAATGAACAATAGTGAGACACGTTCAGCTTTACAAGCTTTTCCTGAATTGTGTTAGCAGATTTCTGACCAGATTTGTCTGCTTCTCCAGCATGGGCTACACATACTAGCGTCTTATATCTAGGGACGGCAATATCGGTTGGTCTGTTGGTCTAACAATTATTGGATTATTTTCATTCATTCATTCAACCTTTATTTAAATCTCGAGTAATCATTGAGGGCATGCCCTCATTTACAAAGATGTCGAGAGTACAATAAAACAGAATAAATACACACGGAACATAATTAACAAGTTAGCAATCAGCCAGGCAACAATAGAACAATGTTAAAAACAGTTACATTGATAAAAGAGGCAGTCCTTTTCGTGTTCAAATACAACTGTGCAGATTGGAGGAAGCCGGTCTCTCCAGTACTTTGTTCTTTGCAGCTTGGCGCTAACTTGCTTTATTCCTGTTGCATGTAAAGTTAGCTGTCAGACTTTGTTGTAGTCCCTGGCGCTAAACTTGTTTACTCTGGGTTAGCAGTGCAAACTGTGCTAAACAGGAATGAATATTAATTATTTACCCATGTACTTTAACAGGTTGAATACAATGGCCTTTCAAGAGCGGAGTAGTTTGTAATCATGGATTTAAAATCAATACAATTGTTTTTTACAATTTCCCCAAATTTAGTGTTTTGCACGCGGGACTTCAAGCTTTAGCCGATCACTTGATCTAGTCAAATACTGACTATGGGACCAATTTAATGAGGACATGATGAATGTTGCCATTAAGGGCTTTATAAATAAATAAAAAACAATGCCTACCACGTCCCAGAAGTTCAAGTCAGTGGAAGACTGACTTTGTTGAAATAAATGTGCAAAAAGGGGGTATGATTTGTTCTGTCTATTAAGATTGCTTTTGTGTTTGATTATTATTATTATTATTTGATTGTGGAGGGTGCATTTAGTAGTGAAACTGGGTAATTTAACAAGTTTTACGCAATTGGCGAATTGGGGTTACATTTGGGGTCAGTGAGTATCATCTCACTAGCTTTGGTTCTCCAGAAACATGGAGTAGCTCCCGTCCCCCAGCTGGTGCTCCTGTCTACAGGCCTCCAGAGTTTGATGAAGTTGTTTACATGTTAGTAGAACTTGGTGCAGAGTTTTAATGAGATCCATAGAGGGTGAGGAAATCTGATAAAAAAACAATCCAATGAGCCGAACAGTTCACTTTCTGAATTCTGAAGGTCAACACACACTAAGTCCAGGTAACTGTAAATTAAAGAATCCAGGTTGTATGTAATTATTTTTAATTAATGTATACCTGTTACATAACCTGCCTGGTTTATACACTGCTTTATTAGATAATAGTAATGGACAGTGAATTAAATGTAACATATATAACTTTTGGTGGGCATGTTGAAGTGCACAAATACAGATATCTTTATTTTATGATCATGTTTACAGCATATATTCTAATAATCTGCAGTAATTCTACTATTGTGTACCTCATAGTGATTCACAAAAACCTTCATGAGCCTATGTACATTTTCATTGCAGCTTTGTTAATTAACTCTGTTCTATTCAGCACTGCTATCTACCCAAAGCTTTTCATTGACTTCTTATCCAAAAAACAGATCATACCTTATTCAGCCTGTCTCTTCCAGTGGTTTATTTATTACTCTTTGATTGGTTCAGAGTTCTTGCTGTTGTCAGCCATGGCCTATGACAGATATGTGTCTGTATGTAAACCTCTACAATATCCAACTATCATGAGAAAAACAACTGTCTGTATGTTCCTGATTTTAGCTTGGATTCTTCCTGCTGGTCAGGTTTCAGTGACTCAGATACTGAGTGCTAAAAAAAAGCTATGTAACTTTATTTTGAAAGGAATAATTTGCAACAGCACAGTTCACAAACTTCACTGTGTGCCTTCAAGAGAGCTGAATATATACGGCTTGATTGTTTTAGTAAATCTTGCATTTCTCCCTGTGTTTTTCATAGTGTTCACATACACCAGGATACTTATAATAACCTATCGAAGTAGTAGAGAAGTCAGGAGAAAAGCTGCACAGACCTGTTTACCCCATCTGCTGGTTCTAATCAACTTCTCTTGTTTGATTACATATGATGTACTTATAATTCGACTTGAAACAGATTTTCCCCAAACCGCACGTTTGATAATGACTTTACAAATACTTTTGTATCATCCTCTCTTTAATCCAATCATATACGGACTGAAAATGACGGAAATCTCGAAGCACCTGAAGAGATTGTTCTGCAAAATGGTCTTAACTGGTCATTGTTTTGTGTCATAATAATGCAGAGATTTGATTTCTGATGTGAGGATTTGTTTCTGTAACACTAATCCTCAGTACAGAGCATCGTCAGCTTCAACAATGTAATAACTAATAACTAAGATATTGGCTTTTTCAAAACCCCTGATGAGGTCATCACTACAGCAACACTGAATAAAGAGCACTTTTCTGCTTGCGGACTTCATCAGGGTGACTTTTCCAACACAACAGAACATTTTTATTCTATTATCACTCTGAATGTTCCAGTTAGTTTTTGATTAACCGCAGAAAAATAGAACATTCATATTCTTTCATATCGGCATCATTGTTTCTGGGTGTATTGTTGTGCTCCGAACTGTAATTTGGTGACCTGAGAGACAAAGTTGTTTCAAAATTTAATGAGAGCAAACAAATAAACAACATAAATCATATGTTTTTTGTTTTTTTTAAAAGAGTATATTTATTGATTTCAAAAGGGTCAAACAATCAAGGATTAAGGAGCATGATACAAATATGTAACCTCTTTTCCAACTCACCCTCAACACAGAACACATTCTCCACAAACAACCAAAAATTAAAATATATAAATAAACAATAAATAAATGAATACAAAAATATATATAAATGTGCAATATATATATATATACTGTATGTGAGTATATATACATACACACATATATATATATACTGTATGGATATATGTGTATATGTGTCCTGCAGTATTGTTATACTACATGGTACAAGAATTTGTCCACTACTTTAAAGTCAAAACTGCTCCACCAAATGAAAATCTGCTCAAAGATTGTAGGTCAACCCCTTGAGAAATTCTATGAATCAGCCTATCATAATAACATCTTAAGGCTGGCTAACACCATCGTCTCTGACCCCAACCATGTTTTGAACAGTGAATATCAATTGTTACCATCAAATCGGAGATACAGGGTTCCACGATTTAATTATGTTAGACTGAAGCACTCTTTTGAACACCAGTCAATCCTAAAACTAAATATGGAGCCTAATCCCAGATCAAATGTACGTTGAAGGGCCCTGAATATCGTCTTCTGTCATTGTAATGTTTAAATGTTTGTATCCTTGTTTCTTGTCTTTGTCCTTTTTGTGATGTTGCAAATGGAGCTGCTGTTATGCAAAACAAATTTCAGACCTGTCTGACAATAAAGTATTATCGTATTATCGTATCGTATGGTATATATATATATATATGTGAGTACATATACATACACACATATATATATATATATATATGTGAGTACATATACATACACACATATACTGTATATATATATATATATATATATATATACTGTATGTGTATATATATATACTGTATGTATATATATATATATATATATATATACCCACAAAATTTAATTAAAAAAAAGAAAAACAAATAGGAACAGAAGGTTTATACAAATATAAGTATATAAGGGTAATCAGGCATAATGATGGGATAATGGCATTTCAAACACTAAGACCTACAAGGAAATACACCTCGACATCTCAGTCCACGCTAGTCTGTAGAGACCATCTTAAAGGCCTGGGCCCCGTTATCTCAAATATAGACCAGAAAGGGTCACAGATGTGAAAAAACTTAAAAGGTTTGTCCTTGGGGGCCAGAAGCTTGTAGCTTCTGAAAGAATGAATGAATGAATAAGCCTCCCGGCACCGCACAGTAACTGTGTCACCCAGTAATGGACACAGACTGACTATCCATCAATGTGGCCATGGTTTATTGATGCCACATGAACCTTTAACGTTGAATCAGCCCGGCCAGCTTCAAAAAGATACTGCAAGTACCGCAGTATGTCCTGCAAAGGGCATAAGACTGAGTCTGACCCCCCTGTCTCAGCACCATAAAGAAAACGCTGCCCAAAAGTTTCTATACACCATTCTTGTGGAAAGAGCCCTTGCACTCGGCAAGGTCGCACAAATTGAGGGTTCAAGGTCAGTTAGGAGTGACTGATCCCCCTCAACGGTCATACCCAGAGATGAGGGAGGCTTGTGGACAGATGCCAAACCTTCTTGTCCAGCGGTGACAGGAGGTCCATCCTTATTGGAAGCTACCAACGAGGAGTGTGGAGAACCATATCCTCAATGTCCACTTGGGGGCCACTAGGAGGACCCTGTGTTGCGACAACCTCAACCTGTGAAGCGTGAACACTATCAAGGGGATCGGAGGGAATGCATAGAGAAGACCACTCAGCCAGGCGTTGGAGAGAGCCTCCATCCCAAGTGGGGCACTGGTCTCCGCCAAGGAAAACCGCAGGGGACCATGAGTTGTGCACTCTAAGGCAAATAAGCGGGCTTTCCCGTGCCAATCCCAAATTATGTGCACTACCTGAGGGTGCCCCCTCCATTCACAAGGGGACAGCTTCTGGTGTTAGAGGTATTCTGCCACAGAGTTTGTTCTGCCTTAGAGGTGCATCACCGGTCCCTCCCCCGATGGTTCATATGAAACACAGCTGAGGTATTGTCTGTCCGAATGAGCACATGCTTGTCCTTGAGAAAGGATAAGAAGTGCTTCAGAGCAAAGTAGACAGTCCGGAGTACTGCCACACCGCCCACCCCCCAACCATGAGGCAAGGCATCTGTTGTTACCACCCCTCACCTCGCTGGGACTGAACCGAGAGGAACACCATGCAGCAAAATCATGCGGTCCCTCCACCGACAGACATGAACAAGGCACTTGTGAGTTACTCTGACCTTGACCCTACCCAAATCTGCTGTCGTAAACACATTGAGGTGGGGATAGCCCTCTGAATTTCCACTCCCAGGTTTTTTTTGAGGGGGTCACTTCTCAGGGCCATCCAATGTCTGTTCGCCCAAAGCGAGAGCTGTGTTCGGGTTCTCGGCAGTAAGTCGGACTCGTTTCCGGTGGGGGTTGGCCTCCGCCAGGGCTGCGCTTTGTCACCAATCATGTTCGTGATATTCATGGACAGGATATCGAGGTGTAGTCGGGGGGGGAGGAGGGTTTGCAGTTCAGTGTGCTGAGGATCTCATTGCTGCTTTTTGCAGATGATGTGGTCCTGTTGGCATCATCGGTCTGCGACCTCCAGCACTCACTGGATCGGTTTGCAGCCGAGTGTGAAGCGGCTGGGATGAAGATCAGTACCTCTAAATCTGAGGCCATGGTTCTTAACAGGAAACCGGTGGATTGCCTACTCCGGGTAGGGAATGAGTCCTTACCCCAAGTGCATCTTGTAAGGATGCCCCCCCTGGGCGCCTCCCTAGGGAGGTGTTCCAGGCACGACCAGCTGGGAGGAGGCCACGGGGAAGACCCAGGACTAGGTGGAGAGATTATATCTCCACACTGGCCTGGGAACGCCTCAGGATCCTCCAGTCAGAGCTTGTTAATGTGGCCCAGGAAAGGGAAGTTTGGGGTCCCCTGCTGGAGCTGTCGCCCCCACGTCATAGGTTTACGAAAAAAAGTCGTAATATTACAATAATAAAGTCGTAATATTACGATAATAAAATCAAAGATTTACGAGAAAAAAGTCGTATCATTATGAGATTAAAGTCCGCCAACCAATGTGCAGTGTTACCAATCTCTATGGCGTGATGTGCCAACCCGGTGTGGGTGAACTCCCCATCAAGAGTGGCTCCTCATCTTTCAACCAGTCCCAGTAGACTTTACTTTTCTGCACTGTTGTTGCAACTCCTGCTAAGTTTAAGTTCCCCTTTCTGACTTTGGGTCTCCTGAAACACATAAACATGTCCTCCTCCAAACTTTTGATCAATTAGCGATTACATTTTCCACCTCTGGCCTTTGGGCTCATGAGACATTGAGAGTTTTCCCAACTATTGAGCAACCCTGCCTACAAGTTTAGGCCTCTAGAGTTTGATTAAGTTGTTTACAAGTTAGTAGTTCTTTGGTGAAGAGTTGTAATGACATCCATGGAGGGTGAAGAAATCTGATAAAAGTCAAACAGTTCACCTTGTGAATTCTGGAGAGGATCAAAGACTGTTCTTTTCTCAGTTATTTCTTGTTTTTACCAGTCACACAATCTGCTTGTTTTATTCAGTTTTTGATACCTTAATGGATAATGAATTAAACGTAACATATATAACTCTTGGTGGGCATGTCGAAGTGGACAAATACAGATATGTTTATCTTGTTATTATATTCATAGTGTATATTCTAATAATCTGCAGTAATTGTACTATTGTGTACCTCATAGTGATTCACAAAAACCTCCATGAGCCTATGTACATTTTCATTGCAGCTTTGTTACTAAACTCTGTTCTTTTCAGCACTACTATCTACCCAAAGCTTTTGATTGACTTTTTATCTGAGAAACAGATCATATCTTATTCAGCCTGTCTCTTTCAATTTCAGGTATTTTACTCTTTAGGCGGTTCAGAGTTCTTACTGTTGGCAGTCATGTCTTATGACAGATATGTGTCTATATGTAAACCTCTGCAATATCCAACTATCATGAGAAAAACAACTGTCAATATTTTCTTGGTGTTAGCTTGGCTTATTCCTGCTTGTCAGATCGCATTGCCAACTGCATTGAGTGCCAAAGAAAGACTCTGTAGCTCTACTTTAAAAGGAATTTTTTGCAATAATGCAGTTTACAAACTTCAATGTTTAATCTCAAAAGCACGTCTTGTACGAGATATGATCATAATGCTTAATGTTGCCCTTCTCCCTGTGCTCTTCATACTTTTTACATACACCAGGATACTTGTAATAACCTATCGCAGTAGTAGAGAAGTCAGGAGAAAAGCTGCACAGACCTGTTTACCCCACTTGATAGTTTTGATCAACTTTTCCTGTTTGTGTGCGTATGACGTCATTGTAGTTGGACTGGAAACAGATTTTCCAAAAACTGTAAATTTAATAATGGCTTTGCAAATAGTAATGTATCATCCTCTCTTTAATCCAATCATGTACGGACTAAAGATGAAAGAAATTTATAAACACCTCAAGAAGTTGTTCTGTCAAGGCAAAATGAACTAATGTATCACCACTGATAACGGACTAGTTTGTCATTTCCTCTGTAAAAATACTGAAGATAAGTGACACCTCAGGATCCTTGGATGGTGTTTAATGTAAGAATTTGTTTCAATGACTGATACACAGTAAAGAGTAGCATCAGCATCAACAATATAATGACTCATCAATGAATTTTCCAACCTAGTATTTTGATTCTGTCGACTCGTCACAACCTTCATTCTGAATTCATTGCTCTAAAATAGTTGTTTTAATATTACTCTCTCTCACACACACGAAGGGTAAATTTACAAAAAACAGATATGACATTTTTGTTTATATTCCTAGATCATGTGTTTTTGTCTGTCATTCAGGGAATATCAATCAAACTGGTGTTGGTTTATCCTGTTTAAGAATGTTTTTTAT
This sequence comes from Hozukius guyotensis, assembly GCA_916700995.1. Taxonomy (NCBI): domain Eukaryota; kingdom Metazoa; phylum Chordata; class Actinopteri; order Perciformes; family Sebastidae; genus Hozukius; species Hozukius guyotensis. Next base: position 24,578 of record CAKALU010043198.1, read on the forward strand.
CTGTATTTGGGCCGTAGCTTCCACTGAGACATTGGGATAATGTCATCAGTATTTTTGACTAAAACTGTGTTTGAGTCCACTGATGTGCAGTTACCTTCTATAACAGTTACACGTGACTTCTTTAAATATCCTACAATGACTTTAATTGTGACTATTTTGGGGAAGAGAAAAATTTTATTGGATTTTCATTCCACTCATTCAACAGATAGTGAACAGGGTGGGATGGGTCACATATCATTTTACCTGACCGCTTGATTATGCGTTTGTTCTACCGTGATTCAATTGATGGGAGAGGGCAGCCTATAATTTTGGAAGATGTGTTGATAATATATGTTGATAATAATGAGACTGTCTAGATCAGGGGTTTGCAACCTGCGGCTCCGGAGTCACATGCGTCTCTTTAGCCCCTCTCCAGTGGCTCCTTGTGGATTTTAAAAAATGGAAATGAATAACTCTTCTTTGTTTACATTTTCATTTTTATTTATCATTGTTGTAGGTCTATGGTACGACAGTACGACGGAGTATTAGGGCCACATTGAGGAAAAAAAATAAATCTGAGATTACGAGAATAAAGTCGTAATATTACGAGAATAAAATCATAGGTTTATGAAAAAAAGTTATAATATTATGAAAATAAAGTCATAGTTTTACGAGAAAAGAAGTCGTAATATTACGATAATAAAGTCAAAGGTTTATGAAAAAAAGTCGTAATATTATGAAAATAAAATCATAGGTTTATGAAAAAAAGTCGTAATATTATGAAAATAAAGTCATAGGTGTACGAAAGAAAGTCGTAATATTAAAATAATAAAGTCGTAATATTACGATAATAAAATCAAAGATTTATGAGAAAAAAGTCGTATCATTATGAGATTAAAGTCCGCCAACCAATTGGGGGCAGAGCTTAATGGCTGCAGTGTTACCAATCTCTATGGCGTGATGTGCCAATCCGGTGTGGGTGAACTCCCCATCAAGAGTGGCTCCTCATCTAGCAACCAGTCCCAGTAGACTTTACTTTTCTGCACTGTTGTTGCAACTCCTGCTAAGTTTAAGTTCCCCTTTCTGACTTTGGGTCTCCTGAAACACATAAACATGTCCTCCTCCAAACTTTTGATCAATTAGCGATTACATTTTCCACCTCTGGCCTTTGGGCTCATGAGACATTGAGAGTTTTCCCAACTATTGAGCAACCCTGCCTACAAGTTTAGGCCTCTAGAGTTTGATTAAGTTGTTTACAAGTTAGTAGTTCTTTGGTGAAGAGTTGTAATGACATCCATGGAGGGTGAAGAAATCTGATAAAAGTCAAACAGTTCACCTTGTGAATTCTGGAGAGGAACGCACTCCAAGGTCAGGTATCTGCAAATGAAAAATACTCTCCTATACAGGCTACATGTTTATTCAATGACTGTTCTTTTCTCAGTTATTTATTGTTTTTACCAGTCACGCAATCTGCTTGTTTTATTCAGTTTTTGATACCTTAATGGATAATGAATTAAACGTAACATATATAACCCTTGGTGGGCATGTCGAAGTGGACAAATACAGATATGTTTATTTTGTTATTATATTCATAGTGTATATTCTAATAATCTGCAGTAATTGTACTATTGTGTACCTCATAGTGATTCACAAAAACCTCCATGAGCCTATGTACATTTTCATTGCAGCTTTGTTACTAAACTCTGTTCTTTTCAGCACTACTATCTACCCAAAGCTTTTGATTGACTTTTTATCTGAGAAACAGATCATACCTTATTCAGCCTGTCTCTTTCAATTTCAGGTATTTTACTCTTTAGGCGGTTCAGAGTTCTTACTGTTGGCAGTCATGTCTTATGACAGATATGTGTCTATATGTAAACCTCTGCAATATCCAACTATCATGAGAAAAACAACTGTCAGTATTTTCTTGGTTTTAGCTTGGCTCCTACCTGCCTCTCAGGTCGCAGTGCCAACTGCATTGAGTGCCAAAGAAAGACTCTGTAGCTCTACTTTAAATGCAATTTTTTGCAATAATACAGTTTACAAACTTCAATGTGTAATCTCAAAAGCACTCATTATACGAGATATGATCATACTGCTTAATATTGCCCTTCTCCCTGTGCTCTTCATACTTTTTACATACACCAGGATACTTGTAATAACCTATCGCAGTAGTAGAGAAGTCAAGAGAAAAGCTGCACAGACCTGTTTACCCCACTTGATAGTTTTGATCAACTTCTCCTGTTTGTGTGCGTATGATGTCATTACAGTTGGACTGGAAACTGATTTTCCAAAAATTGTAAATGTAATAATGGCTTTGCAAATAGTAATGTATCATCCTCTCTTTAATCCAATCATGTACGGACTAAAGATGAAAGAAATTTATAAACACCTCAAGAGGTTGTTCTGCCCAGCCAAAACTAACTAATGTATCACCACTGATAACGGACTAGTTTCTCATTTCTTCTGTAAACATACTGAAGATAAGTGAATTTATAAACATCTCAAGAAGTGTGAAACATATATACAGACATTTCTTCAGTAATTTAATAATGGAAGATATTATAAAATGTGTTTTGAATTCTTTCTATGATGAATGCACAGTAAAGAATATTGTCAACTTTAACAATATAATGACTGATCCATATACTGAGGTTATTTAAAAAGTCACACCTTTTATTCAATCAGGTGATCAAATTTCCTTTTCAGTTTTTTAAAGTCAAATTCTGTAATTTATATGTTAAACTACTAAACCTAAATCATGTTTTCTGACATTGTGTTTAAATACAGAATCATGATTTTTTTTTATTCACACTCAAGTATATATGCAAATAGCTCAAATTGATTTAAAAACAGAGACTGGCTCTTTAATTAATCACAGCACAACATAACCTTATCAAGAGTAAAGCCATTCATATTAATATCATACATTAATGTCTCTGGGCTTATTGATTAAGTTTATGATGGTCATACATTTAAGATGGATATATTAAGTGTTGAAAAGGTCAACATTATAAAATGCTCTATTGCTCTGGGTTAATATTTTAAGTTGTATCAGCCTTGAACACAAAAGCACATGCCTGTGTTGCACAGATCATTCTTTTCTTTCTTTTATCATGTTTTCATTTAGAAATACATGGAATTCATCCCTGTAGAATGTTTGTTGTATACAATGACCTGGTGCCCTTATTGAACAGGTGGTGATTGGAATGATCACTTGATCACACTTTTTTAGATGAATGTGAATGATGGTCTTATTTATTGGATTAGAAGCTTTGGCCCTCAGAGAGTTTTAATGAACGGGGTCTACTCAGACGAACTTGTTTTAAACACCGGGGCATCACAAGGCTGTGTGCTGTCACCGCTGCTGTTTTCCTTTTTCCACAAATGAAATGACTGTACACAGCAGTAACGTCAAGCTGTTCAAATATGCTGATAATATGGCCCTTGTTGGTCTTTTCCTGAATAGGGTTGGGTATCGTTTGGGTTTTTTCCGATACTGGTGCTAAAATGGTGCCAGTGCCTGAACCAATACTTACAGAACAATGCTTTTTTTATTGCTAAGGCAAATTTGAAGTTGAAATTGAACAAGGTATTAACTGTTAACACTACAGTTTAAAGTATACTTAAATATGTAAATATAAATGAATGCAAAACATTTAACAAATTCACATAATAAATAAAACCTAACCTTTCTACAATAATTTAATGCTGAATAACAGAGTACTAATAACAGCAAAATAAATTTTGAGTTGGTATTCTTGGTACTCTACAAACTCCAGCTTCAAACTTCAGCAATTCTTTTGTAGCAACGGCACATCCAAGTTTGCCTTTGAAGCGAGGGTCCATCAAGCGGCCTCCTGGAGGAAGTTCTGAATGTCTTCATTCTGTAATGAAAACATGACAATACATTTAGTGTCTAACAGTGAAAATGATGTACTTTGCCCTCTTGGTTTGCCCTCTTTCATTGTAAGCATAGGCTTTGAATGGAATGCACCTCCAGCTTAGTCAGGATGGGGAGAATTTGGATACATGTGGGGACCTCTCACAGGTGTTGGGGAAGCAGTTATGAGCAGGTCTGGTTATTAGCAAATATTAAAGATAATTATTAATATCAATAAATCAATTCTCACCACAATGCACTTGTTTGTAAGTACAGGTGGACTTCTACTGCGGTGACCGACTAGTGGTGTTGGATATAAACACTTTTGGCTAGTTTAGAAGTGGAATAAAAAATGTTGGTATTGGCCAAAAATTATGCTGAAATTAATTATGCTATGCCTCACACGGGGCACCATTATGTTGGGTACGCAGGTATGGTCATTAGCAAATATTAATTGATTATTAATATCAATGAAATTCAAAAGTAATTAGTAGTTATCAAAATAATTATTAATTAAATTGAAATAATATGACTAAATTCAACTCGTGGGAAACCAGTAAAGTATACCCAACTGTCAATTTGGAACTCTGAAAAAGAAATTAAATTAATAACTATAACCAAAAGTCACCATATCAATAGCTAGTAAGTTGAAGGATTTTGTAGTTCTTGTCATAGCAGATGTTGGCAGCATTCACTCTTGTTCAACATTATACAAGCCAGCATATATATTCCACAAGCATTATTTAAAAGATATTAATGGTTAAAACACAACATTAATCTAACTAAATAACTAAACTAAACAAACCAAAGAACCCGATCACGATCCTCACCCAATCTTTCCCAAATCTAGCAAATCCAAATAAAACTACTTTTACACTGTACAAATGGCCTGGTCTTTGTTATTGAATGATATTATTAACTGTTACAACAGTAGGCTACTTTTGGCGGCACCTCTGATATGTTTAAAAACAATATGTTGGCATATCATGTTAGTGTGTCCTGCACTCTGTGCCTGAAAAGTTCTCAACACCAAATCCTCAGGCTCAGGTATACCGAGGCAACACAACACTCACGCACTTGTGGTCAGTTTGTGACACACCGTACCTCCCTTTGGACCCTGTGTGTACAGGTGGCTGCTCTGCAGCGGTACAACAGGATAAAAGTTCAGCAGGTGCCTCAGTCTGCTCTTTGTCAGGTGCTCTGAATCGTTCTACACTGATGCAAAGACTGTTTTCTGAATGTCTTTATGACTTTATTAGCTGGACAAACCACAGGACTTGCATGAACACTATATACAGTATATTTTGTTGGCTGATATATATATACTGAGTTTCTCAGCTATTATAGGACACAAAAATGGACAACTTCCATAAACTGTGAAAACTTTCCAGACTGGTTGATTGCAATTGTAACGCTTTCTTTTTTCATTCACTGAACTGAAAAAATTATGGAAATATGTTAGGTTGTTTGTGCATTTAGTCCATGTAATACTGTCATTTTTCCACCCATGTGTGTTTTTGAACAATCTGAAATGTGTTTGTTATACTGAATATTATCAGGTAAAATTGTTTGAAATGTGCAGTTTATGCAACTTACATGTACGCTGGCTTGTGTTATGTGTCTTGTTGAAATAAGGGATCAATAAGGAAGTTTATTCAGGCCATTTTAATCCCTTATAACTCCTTTTTGTGCTCTTTTAATCTGTGTTTTCCCCTCCCCTCACTTCTCTTCTTGCAGCTCTGCTCTGCAGCAGACATGAAGAGCAACAACAGTCTGAATTCTTTCTACTTTCAGTTCACTCTGTTTGTAGACTATGGGCCCCTCAGATATCTGCTCTTCAGTCTGTGTATGTTGATCTACATGACTATAATCTCTGCTAACGTTATCATTATCCTGATAGTCTGCCTAGAGAAGTCTCTGCATCAGCCCATGTATATTTTCATCTGCTGTCTATCTTTTAACTGTGTACGGCACAGCCGGCTTCTTCCCCAGGTTTCTGATGGACATTCTTTCTGACACTCATTTGATTTCACGTCCATCTTGTTTCGTTCAGCTACATGTTATTTACAGCTATGCAGCATGTGAGCCGCTGATTCTCGGCATCATGGCCTACGATAGATTTGTTGCTATTTGCCAGCCCTTACACTATCACAGTAAGATGACATTTATGGTGGTGAGATATCTTGTCATTTTTGCCGTGCTCTACCCTGCATTTGCTGTTGGCGTTTGTGTTTATCTTACTGTTCGATTGCCTTTGTGTGGATATAAAGTGCACAGGCTTTTTTGTTCTGTGGTTCACCTCTCCTGTGTGGACACAACTGTGAACCGCATAGCAGGTAGTGTATTTACCACAACAACCACCTTCCTCCCCCTGTTCTTTGTCCTGTACACCTACTTGCACATTCTGCTAGTTTGCAGGAGAAGCTCGTCTGAATTCAGAGGGAAAGCGTTACAAACCTGCCTGCCTCACATAGTGACATATATAATCTTTTTCTTCTCTACATTCTGTGAGCTTTTGCTGAGTCGTTTTAAGGCTGATGAAGTTAGTCCAATTGTTATTGTTGTTTTATCTCTGGAGTTTGTGATCATTCCCCCCATCAGTAACCCTCTAGTTTACGGCCTGAATCTGCCTCAGATCAGAGGAGTGTTTTTTAGATATTTTAAGACACGGAAAATGGTTCCTGCTGCATAATTCAAGACCCAATATACATAGGAAGACGTTTTAATTCTCTGTTATTCACATATTGTGCTTCTAGAATCTAGTCGCTCCAATTTAAGTGTAGTTAACGGTACATATATGTTGGTAAACATTTGTTTCAAACAAATTAGAATATGTGGAGGAAATAGATCCTTCCAGATGAAGTATATTAATATGTTTTTTATGCTTGATCCAACTCATCAGACTAAATTACATCTCAAGTAGGGCTAGACTGGCCATCTGGCATACCGGGCATTTTCCTGGTGGGCCGACGTCCATTTGGCATGACACATGTCTTTGTTGTTTTTTTTGGCCCATAAAACAGGTAAATCGGCCCATTTATTTTCCTTAATTGACACTGGGCTGGCCCAATCACTCTGTGCCGGGCGGCCACAGTGAGGAGGAGAGGGAGAGAGATGAGGGAGGGAGTGTAAATTTTGCGGTAAGCAGTTATGGGCTAGCTGCCTAGCTCAACATATGTCATGAGAGATGAGCAGTGCTCGAAGTGGGCCGGTACATAGCAGTACGCAGTATTTTACTCATTTTACTCCTTGGCGTGCCGTGACTTTTTCATGCATACCGGAGCTTCTCGCAAGCTGCCGGTACTCTCCTCTGCCCCTCTCCATATCAGGTTCTTTGGGAGATTCATAATGGTTATACATAACGGCGCAGAGCCAGCGTATTTGCGCCGCGTTGGTTTATTGTTTTAAAGTCACCAGAATTCAGGAAACAAAGTCTCTGAAACTGGCTGGTCTGGGCCAAAATGCCAGGGCCTATTTTTTGCCCCAGTCCAGCCCTGATCTGAAGTGCTCATATTTAAATTAGAAAAATTAATTATACTATGCGCTGATTAATAATAGTGCATTTTCTTCAGGAACAAATAAAGATATTTTTTTTGTTCAATATATTTTATTGTATGAACTTTGTTTTTTACTCATATTTTATTTTGTATATAAATGCTCCCAGTTGCCCACTGAGACAATATAAAACTGAACTGGACTGTAGTGAGCTGGTATAAGTGGTCATTGGTACATTTAAATACTGCAGACGGACATTGTTTTGGTGGTTTCGGCCTCTTTTAGCTCATAGTTTTGGTTTACCAGCAGCAACAGGCACCAAGACGAGGCCTCGCTGTTAAGTAATCACACAGACGCCACTTAAAGGCCCTTATTTTAGTTTAGATTATGGTGAATATTACACAGCAAATGAGCATTTAATCAAATTAATTGCCACATCGTTAATCTGGGGCCTCTGGGGGCAGTTGGTAATCCTCGCATCCTTGAAATCCCATAGAGGTCAGTACAGCAGTTCTTTTTTCCATGCAGGATTTAGTTTGGATCAGAACCAGCTTTTATGTTCAAGTATGTGAACACATACAAAGAATTTGACCCTATTTTTTCTTCACTCTCAATGTACTTAATACATAACACAGAAATAGACATACAGCTACAACACGGTTAACAAAGCTGAACAAGTAACTACTATGTGCAGATTTAAATATATATAAAAGATATATATAAAAAGTATATATACAAGATAATAGTGCAATGGTTCAGAGTGAGAAGGGTGTTGTAATAAACATGAGATGATATATATGGTATATACTGTACCGTACAGCGTGCTTTGATTTATATTCCACAATGATGATATTTATATGTTAAAAAAGTATGTATTTAAACTATGTGAATGTGCTCTTTTTAAAATAAATCATGCACACACTGTAATCAACCAGAAACTGTTGAACATGTAATTTATCTATGATGCGGAACGAAGAGAGCTGGTATCGACACTAAAGGAAGCAAAACATGATATCACAATAGAGACTAAACTTGGACTTGACTGTGTTTTCTTCTGGTCTGTAAAATGAAGTCTGAGTATTGAAATGTTCACCGTGCACAAGTGAAAACAAGTCTATACGTGTTTATAGTTTTGGTAAATTACTCATTCTTCTGATGACTGATGGAAATGTTTCAGAAAATGTTGGGCTGCAGTCTCCTGACACACCACAAGGTAGCAGCAAACTAATGAAATAATGTCTAATAAGTCACTGCTGCTGGTGGTGTGAGTGTGTCTGCTGGGTCACATGTACAGTTACCTCTTTTTAATTTAGTTAAAACAAATCCATCAGAATATAGTTATTTATCTGACTGGAGGTCCACCTTTATCTCTTCTTCTATGGTCCTTCCAGTGGTGGAGGAAGTACTCAGATCCTTTAGGTAAAAGTAACAATATTACAGTGTAAAAATACTTTGCATTTGAAATTCTACTTGAGTAGTACCAGCAAAATGTACTTAAAGCATCAAAAGTAAAAGTATGCATCATGCAAAATCAGAATCAGAAATACTTTAATGATCCCTGTTATATGTAACATATACATTATGCACAATATAAACACAATATATGTAAAGAAATATAAGTACTATAATTAAAAATAAGAAAATGAGAATATAAAAAATATGAAATATGTACAAATATTTGCATTAAGACTTGCAATATATAGCATATAACCACAGTGCAAAGTGGGGTCTATTAAATGTGTTAACATAAATGCCAGAATGGTATAAATATAAATAATATTTCTTGAATGTACAGTATAAATGCAATATTAATGATAGTATTGCACAGTTGAATTATTGCACAAATTATTGTACAGTTAAGTCAGTATTGTTATGACCTCATTCAGAGTTTTAAATTATGTCTTAAATTATGTTTTTAATCTTATGCACACAAGTTGTTATTGTACGGAATACCTGAGAGGCAAGTGAGAAAAAAATTCTGGTGATCCATTTTCTAAGTTCCTTAATTTTCTTTTTCATCTGTGAAACAGGTGGAAAAAGTTTTACTTTCTAAAAAAAAGTTTCAGCAGGTGAAACTTTTTTTATATTGACAGGATCATTTTTCTAAGTGTTTTTTGTTGTAATACTCGTTTACTGCACCATGTTCTAAATAGGACTACACGCATTCGTATTTTCTTCCAGGTGAGTCTTAATTTACATAATATATGTGGCTTGTTTTCAGAGTGCATGGAGAAATTATGAATGCTTTTAGTCCTATTTAGATCATGGGGTAGTGGTGCACTTCAGCCTCTTGTGACTGAAATTATCATTTTCTAAGTCTGATCTAAATTGTTTTGTCTCCTGTGTTTATTACAAATTTATTAGGTTTATTAAGTATTTTTTCTCACTTGCCTCTCAGGGCTTCCGTATTATTGTGTGCAACAAGATAATACATATATTTTCCAGACTTGAGAGGCTCTCCTGTTAGTTTACATCGTTCTTATTCGTACATGATGACCTCACAGAGCTTCACACAGCTCCAACCTGAGGAGGCTTAATCAGCAGCATAACTGAAAACACCTGTGAAGTTATGTGGGGCCTTTAATCCATAACAATGCATCATATTTAATAAGTTGATCATTGACTCCTAATGACTCATCATGTTGCTTTGTAACTGCTGGACGTGGTGACTATAGATCATATCAACTTAAAATGTGATGTCAGTGTTGTGTTCACATCCTGTTCTTGCTGAAAAGAAGTAGACAAAGCCACAACCACAACCTCTTCCTTACCTTAACCCTCAAACAGACCTTTAAAGAGGCCAAAATGTCCTCACTTTGCAAAAATGTCCTCACTCCCACGGTCTAAAACTCAAACTGGTTGTCACAAAGATAGACGAATAAGAGCTTTGCACAGACTCTCAGAGGGCACTAAGCTTTACACAGCAAGGAAACAGAGTTTACATGCATCTGTGCTCTACGTGGTACGTAATCTGCATAGCTATAGGCCTTACACAATGTCTATTACACCACCTCTCGCTTACAAAAATACACAAGCATGCTCCCCCCCCCACATCGTAATCATGGCATGTTAACCAGGCGTCCAAGCCTTACAGCATCAGTGTATGTATTACACCACCCACCCACACACATACACAAACATTAACCTCCCCCCTCCTGTAGATCTCATGGGAGTCCTGCCACACATTCTTGAGTGTACACTTCATTGTAGCAGTGATTCAGAGCAGCTCATGGCCAAATAAGACGAAAAAAACCCTCCGCTCGGTCTGCATCTGAGTTGTTGCTGCACACAGATAATGGAAAAAAAAAGCACTGGGTTTAGACTCCATGTGAGCTGGATGCATCGACAAATATTGTTATTTGTGAAAGACAACTTGTAAATATCAACTGTTAAACTTTTGCGATTAATGCATCAAATGTTATCACATTACTGCACTTGATTTAGGACTTAAAACACATATGGGATTTAGCTCTCGGGACTTGGTTCTTAACTGTCCTTTACTGCACTTGATTTGGGACTTGCCTGTCTTAACCTGGGACTTGACTGTCTTGATTAAGGACTTGGCGTGGGACTTGTAGGATCTATCCTTAGTTTGCCAAAACGTAAAATGCCAACATTTTTTGCTGGCGACTGGGCGGTCTGACTTGACTTTTGACTTGTCTTTCTTGACTTGGGACTTCTTCATATTGGCTTCATTGCACTTGGCTTTAGACTGGAATCCAACTTGACAGTCACCACATAGGACTTGTGGGACTCACATGTCCTAACTTGGAATATGAACTGGACTTGACTTAGATTGGCCTTGGACGTCTTTGTATCAACTTCAGTGTATTGGGGTTGGGTATTGGACTTTTGACCTGACTTGTACTTAACTTGGTTCTTGCCTGTCTTTACTTTGAACTTGTGACTTGGTTCTTCACTGTCCTGAACTGCATTTGATTTGGGACTTGCCTGCCTTAACTTGGACTTGACTTGTACTCGCCCGTACTGCCTTGGGACTTGATCTGGCCCATCCTGACTTGGGATTTGAACTTGTCTCAACTTCGTTCTTGTCTTTCTCGACTTGGGACTTGACTTAGGACTTATCTGTATTGACTTGGGACTTCTTTGTATTGGGTTCATTGTACTTGGCTTTAGACTTGAATCTGACTTGTGACTGGGGATACGCAAATCATGACTTTGTTTTTCCGACTTGGGACTTGTGGGACTCACCTGTCCTAACTAGGAACACGATCTGGACTTGACTTGGATTGGCCTGCCGTGATTTAGGACTTGAACTGGGACTTGTGGCATTCGGCTTTCAGGGTTCATGACTGTCCTGAACTGCACTTGACTTGTGACTTGACTGTCTTGACTTAGGACTTGAGGTTGGAGTTGTGGGCATCACCTGTCTTAACTTGGGACTTGACTGGTACCTTTACCTGGACTTGATGTAGACTTTAATTACTTTATATACTGCTGGGTAGTTTAACCTATAATAATATATCATATGCTATTTAATGAGTATATTTTGTATTAATAATTTGAATCTGTAAAGTAACTAAAGTTATCAAATAATTGTAGTTGAGTAGAAGTAGAAAGTAGCATAAAATGGAAATACTCAAGTAAAGTACTTGGTACTAAAATATTGTATTTAAGTCGAGTACTGAGTACATGTAGCCTACTCAGTTACTCTCCACTACCACAATCAGGTGAGGACCCAGAATGAACCCATGACAGCAGTCATAAGAAAACATGACACACAAAAAATAAAATCCCCTACAAAATAAAACGTCCTTGTTATTGTTCCTCTGTCTGATGCAGCAGAATGAACTTCCTGTTGTGCTTCAGGAATCCGCTGCGTCAAGTTGAACCAAAGGTACCAGACCGGAAACCGACATCACCTTCAGAATAAAAGCACGATATGTGTGCTGTCTGGATAAATATGTTTAAATGTAGTAATTTTATTAAACGGTTGATTGATGAGTCGTGTTTAAATGGTAAAGTCACATTCAGTGGTGGAAGAAGTACTCAGATCTTTACTTTGTATGTGCTATACTGACTTAACTCAACTGTAAAATAATGTGTTCACTAATTCAACTGTGCAATACTTAATTGATTAATACTGCAGTTATACCGTACATTCAAGAAATATTCTTATTCATTTCTTATTTATGCCATATTTGCATTTATACTTAATAGAACCCACTACTCAGCATTTTGTTTTAACTTATTTGCGCTCTGGTTATTTCTTATATATATTTTCTTGCACATCTAAATGCAAATATTTGTACATATTTCTTATATTCTCATTTAATTATTTTAAATGTTACATACTTCTTTATTTCTATCTTCATACATTTCTTTCTATTACAAGAGCAACTGTAACATCCAAATTCCAGTCAAAAATATACAATTTAGTAGTTTTTTTATTGATTTTCTACTGTGCACAATGGTAGAATGTGATGATGCACAATGGTAGAATGTGATGATGCACAGGGTAAATGTCATGGCCAAAGGCTCCATTGTGTGCCCATAGCCTCCTGTAGTGGATATCAGGAGTATTTTAGAGCCAGATTCACTTTCAAGAGGTAGAAATCCCATTTGGCACACTTTGGGTATCCCAGTGTGCCAGATGGAGAGTCCTCCTGGTCCTATCCTGACTAAAACCTTTGTAGAATCTATGTGCTTTGTGTTATTTATATCTG
>CAKALU010043200.1:0-14970 GCA_916700995.1 Hozukius guyotensis
GGTGTTCAGTTCCTCTCCTCTCTTAAGCCCTAAAGAAAGGGCGTCGTCTCGCTCTTATCGGCCAGGTGGGTAAATACACCAAGCTGCTCTCACTTGTTAATTAGGAGCCATCAGTCCTCTCACCTGCTCAACAGGTGATCTGAATAACCTCAAATCAACAACCTAACTGGGAAAAGGGAAATGACAACAAGAAACCAAAGAATGAGGAACTGATAGAGGTTTCTCTCCTCACGCTATAGAGCACTTCTGGGAAACTAAAACACCTACAAGGGATCTTTTGTTCCAATTAATTCTGCATTAATCTGCACTCTTAAGCATTGAACGTATGCTACAAATGTAATGAGGTAAGTTGATGTTTTCATTGTGTCTGGTGAGACCAAAGGTGAATTTCTGGCCTCAGCTGGACAATAAAGTTGTAGTCTGTTCTTTTTTTATTAAACAAAAGAACATAATACAGATTCAGTATACAAATAGAAAAATAACAAAAGAGCCGGGGATAAATTACATTAGACAAAAATATTATAAAACATATTGTATTAACCGCGTTAGCTGTTAGGTCTGTCAGCCGTTAGCTCTGTTAGCTGTATGCATCGTATGTCATTATTTTGAGGTACTAAATTATTATTATTTTGAGATACTAAGTCATTATTTTGAGATATTAAGGCATTATTTTGAGGAATTAAATTATTATTTTGAGATACTTAGTCATTATTTTGAGAACATTTCTCATTATTCTGAGATACTAATTATTTTGAGATACTTAGTCATTATTTTGAGGTACTAAATTATTATTTGAGGCACTAAATTATTATTTTGGGTTACTAAATTATTATTTTGAGGTACTAAATTATTATTTTAAAAAGTTTCTCATTATTTTGAGATACTAGTCATTATTTTGAGATATTAAATCATTATTTTGAGGTATTAAATTATTATTTTGAGATATTAAGTCATTATTTTGAGATATTAAATCATTATTTTGAGGTATTAAATTATTATTTTGAGATATTAAGTCATTATTTTGAGATATTAAATCATTATTTTGAGGTATTAAATTATTATTTTGAGATATTAAGTCATTATTTTGAGATATTAAATCATTATTTTGAGGTACTAAATTATTATTTTGAGATATTAAGTCATTATTTTGAGATATTAAATCATTATTTTGAGATACTAAATTATTATTTCAAAACGTTTCTCATTATTTTGAGATGCTAAGTCATTATTTTGAGAAAGTTTCATCATTATTATCTAAAGTTTCATCTTTATTTATTATCTAGTCTTTATTGTGTTCTATCCAGCTGTGTGGTCTTTGCTACGCCCCCTTCATGACGTCACAGCGAGTCTGCAGCTGATATCGTGTAACAGAGAGTCAGAGAGACACGTTATATCAGTCAACACCAGAGGAACCAGGAAGAGTTTCATCCTCCTGCTGCTGCTACAGTCTGATCTGTTACAGTCTGATCGATCAGTTAAAGGAATCAGATAAAAGAAGAGGATCGATCACATGATGACTGACCGACAGAGGAACCTCAGGTCTACAGTTCTCACCTGGTTTTAGTGTTACTGGGTCTCTGCTGCAGGTCTGACTGAGACAGACCGACATGGCTCTACCGGACTGGATGGCATCTCTACCGGAGGAGCTGTGGAACATTCCTCTGACCAACCTGGCCATACCTGGTAAATACTAATACAACTTTACCTGTCACTAACTGATAATATATAACTCACCAGTACAGAATATTATTACTTCTTAATCAATGATTCTGATCAATTCATAATTAAAGTAACAGAAGCATGGAGGAAGACAACAACAACAACAAAGATATACTAACAAGAAAAGAGGCAGCACCATTATAAAATAATAAAAGACATTAAAACTCTCTGATTATGGGAAAGAAATTAATAAATTAGAATAATTAAGATTTAAAGTAAACTATAGTTATGTAAAAAAAAAAAAACTAGAACTTTGCAATTAGGGTAGATAATGTGATATATAAATTAAAGTAATTAAAATATAAAATAAAATACAGTAATGTAAAACATTTACAAGTAGAGGTTCGGAGGTTTAAGATTTTTAAAAAATATAAGTAAATATAAGTAATTGATTTTAAGGAAGTGCTGTATTTTCAGGTACACTAAAATTGAAAGCAAAAATAAAATAAAATAAATGACTCAATAAATAAATTAATATATCATTAAATGTAACAAAAATGATATTAAAAATAAATGTTACCATTATTTAAATGATAAAAGGTTACATTGATATTTCTGTTTTAATTTGTTTCTTTATTTATATGCCTTTGTATTTAATTCCCTTAGTTATTTATTTACTCTGCTGTTTAATTTTACCTTTTATTTATTTATGTATTTATTTATTTTTGCATTATTATTTATTTATTTTTAAATGTATGTATCTATTGATGTATTTATGCATTTATTTATTTCTAAAGAAAAGAATACAGAAATGAATAAGTTTGGGGAAATAAATAAGGGGTGAAATGCAAAGGGAAAATCATGCAGAAATAAATAATTGCAGAAATAAATAATTGCATAAATACATAAATAAATACATACATACATTTAAAAATAGATATCAAATTAAATAAAAATTGAATGCAAATATAAACAAATAATTTTAAATATTAATGCCAATAAATACATAAATATATAAAAGGGAAAATTAAACAGAGGAGTAAATAAATAAGGGAATTAATACAAAGGTAAATAAATAAAGAAGCAAACTAAAACAGAAATATCAACTTTTTCACATTTTATCAATTAATTAATCGCTACATTTATTTTTAATTTTAATTTTGCTACATTTAATTACATATTTATATATAGAGTAATTTATTTTTTTTTTTTTTATTTTGGCAGGTTCGGTCCTCCATACAGTAGCTCAACATGAAGGAGTCAGTCAATATAACTCATGCTCATGCTTATGTATGTAACACCAGTAAAATTACATTATTTTGACAATAATATACCAGGGGAAGGGTCATTTGTACTTACAAAGGCAAACTTATAAACATTGTTTACGAATAATTCAACTAATTTCTATACACAAAAATTTCTAGGAATTCAAGAACTTCTAGGATAGTAAACTGAATAAATTTGGGTTTATGATTATGTTAATTGTGCATGTCTTCTTATTATTCTTCTTTTCTTTTTCTCTCTTGTTTTGCCTTCTCCATCTGATTATTTCATGATAACCTGTATTAGTTTAGTAAATTAGTTGGTTAAGCTTCATTTATTCAGGAAGTCTCACTGAGATCAACGTCTCTTTTACAGGAGAACACATTTCAGATATACACAACCAGTCTACCAAACCTCACAGACACACACAGTAATAAAAACAATCACAGATGCAAAGGACTTTAAAGTCTCTCAGAACAATGAAAGTTTATTTTTCATTTGAGTCTCGTGGTTCGGTGTATCGTACCAGTTCAGAGTTGGTATATGAGGAGTTTTTTAAGGCTTTTAACGTGTCTGATCACACCTGTCTATCCAGGGAGCCATGACGCCATGAGCTACTGTCTGGACATTAACTCTCCGCTGGTCCCGTCTGAATCTGATGCTTTCAGGCTCCTGGACAGACTCTTCTACTGTCTCACCCGACCGGCCATCTTTAGATGGGCTACCACACAGGTAGGTAATGTATGGTGTTATATGTAGGTGACCCCTGTAGGACTGAGAAGGTATTGCTAATTCTAATTCTAGAAGTTTTTCTCATGTTTGATGAGTTGCTCCTCCTGCAGGACAAAAGCATCGAGGAGCAACTCTCGATGGGGATTCGATTCTTCGATCTCCGCATCGCACACAAACCCAGCGACCCATCCAGCGACCTGTACTTCACCCACGTCATCTACACACATTTAACAGTTCTGGTCAGTATCGTCATCTAGCTGATTTTTCAACCTGGACCCTAGTTTCCTATGTTTTTACGGAACAACGCCATCAATGTACGTCCACTACAGTGCTTGTTTTTTCTGATTGTTATTATAAGTGTCTGGAAAAAGGTTTTATTTCTCTTTAGGGTTCTTTCCATAATGGTGTCAGACACTTATAATAACAATCTGAGCCAGTCAGTGACAAAAACAAGCACTGTTAGTGGACGTACATGGCGCCGAGTTGCCCTGAACGATTACATCACAGCCCGTTTAGCAGCATCCGTCTACAGCGTTCTCCATCAAGACTGGACCAACTTCACAAACTGTTGTCCCCGTTAGTCACTTAGACACAAAAACATGAGGAAATAGGGTCCAGGTTGAACAATACCAAAGTCACCCTTTAATATAAAAGTTTCAGTTTGTGTTTTTCTATCATGTTTACAGTTAATAATGTCTCTTTACAGGAAACGCTGTCGTCTGTTGCCGCCTGGCTGGAGTCTCACCCGAAGGAGATCGTTATTCTTGCTTGCAGCCATTTTGAGGGAATCGACGACAGACTTCATCAGATGTTCATTTTCTCCCTGAAGAAGCTGTTCGGCTCAAAACTCTGCCCCCAGAAGGTTAGCGTTCTCCATGTACAGCTGATTTATGGTATAAAATAAAAAGATTAGTGAACAGGCCTACTGGGCTCTGGCCCAGGGGACCCCTAACCTGTTGGGCCCCTGGGCCAGAGCCCAACAGGTTAGGGGGTCCACTGGGCCAGAGCCCAGTAGCCCAACAGGTTAGGGGGTCCACTGGGCCAGAGCCTCTGTTTGAAGTTACTGCTAATATTTATATTTGGGAAGTCACAAAGAGATGCATGACTACCACAGACACGCCTGATAAGCAAAAGCAGACACAAAAAGACCACAAAGAGACGCATAACGACCACAAAGAGATGCAAAACATCCAAAAAGAGATGCAAAATATCCAAAAAGAGATACAAAATATCCAAAAAGAGACACAAAACGACCACAAAGAGATGCAAAATATCCAAAAAGAGATGCAAAATATCCAAAAAGATGCAAAACGACTACAAAGAGACACAAAACGACCAAAAAGAGATGCAAAATATCCAAAAAGAGATGCAAAATATCCAAAAAGATGCAAAACGACTACAAAGAGTCGCAAAAAGAGATGCAAAATAACCACGAAGAGACAATAAAGGCAACAAATTGATGCAAAATATTCAAAAAGAGACACAAAAAGACCACAGAACTGGACCTGGACATGTAAATCCAGAGGACAGATGGTCATTTTTGTAATGGGTTATGTATGAATAATGGTGATGTGTTTTGTTCTTTTGTCTGATGGGTCTTACTTGTCTGTCTGTTTATGGTAACAGTATGTCTATGGTATGTGTACTTTTTCTCAAACTGAGCTGCCCATGGATGCAAAATGAATTTCAGTGCAAACTGACAATAAAGTTGTATCGTATCGTAGAAAGATGCTAAATATCTAAAAAGAGATGCAAAACGACTATAAAAAGATGCAAAACGACTATAAGAAGATGCAAAATATCCAAAAAGAGATGCAAAACAACCACAAAAAGACACAAAACGACCACAAAGAGACGCCATATATCCAAAAAGAGACGCAAAACGACTATAAAAAGATGCAAAACGACCACAAAGAGACATAAATGACCACAAAGAGACGCCAAATGACCAAAAAGATGTCTCTTTGAATCCGTGGCTCTTGTTCATATGTTGGGGGGTTTCGGGGGCCCGTTGTCTCATAATCTGTCTGTGATAAAACCAACACAAAGCCTTACAGAACCTAACCTGTCCTCCTCAGGGATCGGTCCCGACCCTGCGGAGCCTCTGGGCGTCGGGTCAACAGGTCATCCTGTCCTACGACTCCCAGTGTGCAGTGAGACATCAGGAGCTGTGGCCCGCCATCCCGTACTGGTGGGCCAACCAGCGCACAGCGCAGGGAGTGATCAGCTACCTGGACTGGAACAAAGAACTGGGACGGCCAGGTGAGTCTGACGCTCAGAGGACAGTAGAGGTAACATCACGGCGTGTTGGCTTTGTCCCCGTTAACACTTCTGTCTCTCCAGAGGGCTTCTTCGTCTCCGGCCTGAACCTGACAGCTGACCGCTATTACGTCACCGAGAACCCGAAGCAGTCCCTGAGGACGCTGACCTTCAGTAACTGGGAGTCTCTGAGGAGCTGGGTGGAGCAGCAGGTTCCCGGATCGGACCCCGACAGCCTCAACATCATCGCAGGAGACTTCGTGGGTCCACTTCCTCTCTGCTCTCTGGTCATCGCACTGAACCAAAAACTCATACGGAAGAATAACTTCAGATAACAACAAAAACAGGGAACTGATCCCAAATGATCTACTACTGTATCCCCACCAGCACAAGAACCAGAACCAGCACCAAAACCAGAACCAGAACCAGCACCAGGGCATTTATCTGCACGTTGTCTACATGAAGAGTTTTAACTGAAGGAAATGTTCTGGAAGAAATCTCTATTTTTGAATCTGAGTTTCTATATTTTTTACATTCAGGGTGTTTTTCTGTGTTTTGAATCTACCGCTCTAATGTGTGTAATATGTTTACAAGAACGCACGTCTTCCTTTTACAAAATGATATCATCAAATATTTTAATATACAATACATAAACAGCCTTTTTTATAGATGTTAGAGGCACAGTTTGCACTCCGTACAGAGCAGTAACTTCTTTGGAGTAGAGATGTTCTGATACCGTTTTTTCCATCCCGATACCTGAACTTGCGTGTCGGCCGATACGGGTACTGATCTGACACCAGTGTATTAAAAACACGTTGACGTTTTACTGGCGTGATTTTCCAGATTTCCAAATTGCTGACATTCTGCTAGCTAACGTTACTCTCTCTCCGCTAGCAGCTGCCTGATCGGTACTGAGTAGGGCTGTCAAGGTGAAGGAGTTTCCTCTGTGGTAACAATGATTATCTCAACAGTGTGATATGCGACATTATTGCCTTTTTTAAATATTTTTTTTGTTGCATTATTATCCTGATCTTAATGCTTATAAATAAACTTATTATCAGGTTATTATTATTAGGTATGTTGTTGCATTTTAAAGGTCCCACATCGTGCTCATTTTCAGGTTCATACTTGTATTTTGTGTTTCTACTAGAACATGTTTACATGCTGTAATGTTCAAAAAACACTTTATTTCCCTCATACTGTCTGCCTGAATAAACCTGTATTTACCCTCTGTCTGAAACGCTCAGTTTTAATGCATTTCAACGGAATTCCAACGGAATTGCGTTGCTAGGCAACAGTTTGGGTCCATGTTTACTTCCTGTCAGCTGATGTTATTTACATCCACTGCAACACTCTGGTATCGGTATCAGAACAACTCTAGTTTGTAGCCGCTGTCGTGCAGCAGGAAGCATCACTCCCTACTTCGCTATCCGCCCCGTGAAGAGTTTCTTGTAGCGTCCATAAGCGGCGGCGCCGATGATGACCTTGACGACGGCCGAGCCTTCGTCTGCGTTCACCTGCACGTCCTGAACGGTGGCTTCCTTGTACAGCCAGCTGTGGACGAAGACGCACATCAACTCTGTTATTCTGACCACTAACTAACTAAACGAAGAGGTGAGAAGAAGAGCGGAGTCTCACCTGAGCTGAGGAGAGCTGAGGTCGACGCCGAGCTCTACGACGTGTTTTCCTGTCGAGTTTACGATCTCTTCTTCTACTGCTCTCCTCAGCTCCTCCAGGCCTCGCTCCTCCAGCGCCGAGATGGGCAGAGCGTCGGGCTCCGTCACCTGATAGCTGAGAGACAGAAAAGACTTTAGTTCAACACAGGACACTCAGAGAGGGTCCATTTATGACTTGTCATTTGTTGTTATTATTCTCATTAATAGTTTTATTGTTGTTAATTTACTGTTTTGGTTGAAGTTTACTTGTTTTTTGTTCCCTTTTTTGCTTTGGATTTTGATCACATATCTGTTTTTACATTGTGATGTCGTGTTTTTGTACGCACCCCAGGAAGAGTAGTTTCTATCTTGCTAGTAACTAACGGGAATCCTGGGTAAATTAATTAAAATAAATGATGCCACTTATAATAATACGGTCAGTGTGTTCTGGAAAATGACGCCAATTAATTATGTCTGCAATTTATGTATCTAAATTCAGTGTCTTATGTAGTTTTGAATACAGTTTAATATGACAGTTTATGTCCTGAATTCAGTCGTGTGAGTTAGTTTGTTGTTTTCACAGAAAGCAGTGACGTCGGTTACCACAGTGAGCTAATCAATACGGTTATAAACAATGTGAACGCTAACACTAGCTGAGTCAACGTTAGCTAAGCTAAGTCTGGAAATAACTGGTCAAATTACTGTTTTTGTGAATGGAGTCTGGTGGCTTTGAAGAGAGCAATATAACAGCTCGGTCGCGAGGTAAGGCGGCTGTGGACGGGAGCAGCAGAAAAGCAGATTTTAGACACCTAAAAAAAAAATCTATATCAGTTTAAGTGTACGCTATATTTAGAATATTTTCACCTCTTTACCTCGCTGTCAGACAGCCCTTTCTGACGGGGAACTGAAGCCGTTATATCGCTCTCTTCAAAGCCACCAGACTCCATTCACAAAAACAGTAATTTAACCTCTCAGAACAGGAGTTGCTGGTCTACCGCTGCATCCATCAGTTAGTTAGTTTGTGTTATTGTCTGACTTTCTGATCTGAAAGAAAGTCCAAAAAGCTTCTGCAAACTGGGAGCACGACGACCGCCATCTAAGTTACTATATGTAACATTAATACACTGACTATAAGGATGTATATATATACATATATATATACATATGTATATATATATACTGTACATGTAGCAGCGTCATCAGGCAGAAACCTACGTCAGGTCACCATGTGGGAAAAGGTTTTAGAAGAGCTTGAAGGGAAAATAGCATTTTGATGCTAAAATATACTGTATGTATTTTGCCAAAATGTGAATGTTTGGATATAAAAACCTAAAAAATATAATAATAATGGACCCGCCCTTTAAGGACAAACTGTTCCATGCTAAGGTCTTAGAATCTGTTTGGATATGTGGATATTTTTCCTCTTACTTTTCAATGAGGTCGATTTTATTGTGGACTTCTATCATGGAGCTCATCAGCCTGTCGGGGATCTGCAGGTTCTTCAGAACATTCAGTACGTTCGCCTTCTGATTCACCGTCTCTGGATGACTGACGTCTCTGACGTGGACCAACAGATCCTGGAGAAACACGAGTCAACAACTCTTAAAGACACTTTTTAAAACGTTGGATCTGGATTTCATCACACATCCCCCCCCCCCCCCCGACAGGAGCAGCAGGTTCATACTGAGTGTTTGATGTCCTCCAGCGTGGCAGAGAAGGAGTCGATGAGCTGGTGGGGCAGCTGGGACAGGAAGCCGATGGTGTCCACGTACAGGACGGTCATGTGACTGGGCAGCTGGCCGGCGTGGACGGTGACGTCCAGCGTGGCGAAGAGCTGGTTTCTGGGTTGAAGACCGCTGTCACCCGTCAGCGCTTTGATCAGGGTCGTCTTTCCTGGACAGACGACGCAGAAACAAACATCATCAAACTGATAAATAATATAATATCAAAACGTCTGAATAGTTTTGTTGCAACTTTTATTTCATTCATTGTTTTTTGTATTTTATTTGATTATATTCATATGACTTATTTATTTTTATATACAGTTTTATTTACTTTTTTGTAAACGTAAACTTAAACACACAGTATGTCCTCTGTATCGGTCCTGTGTGGGTGAATTAACGTGGGGGGCGGGATAACAGGGATATAATTTAGTGTTGGGAATCTGTGTAAATTTATTTTATTCATTTCTTTATTATTATTATTATTATTATTTATATTTTATTTTATAATTTTTATTTATTTATTTTTTATTATTATTATATTTGTTTTTATATTTTATAATTTTTATATATTTATTTTTCTTTTATCATGATTATTTTATTATTTTTCTCCATTGTTTTTGATTCGTTTTTTTCAATTTACAGTTACTATCTGTTATTATTTGTACGAATTTGATTTGTGAATTTATTTTATTCATCTATTTCTTTTTATTTCTTTATTATTATTTTATTTTTTATTTCAATTATTATAATTTTTGTTTTATTTTATAATTTTCATTTATTTATTTTTCTTTTTTATTATTATTATTGTCCATTTTTATTTTTCGATTTTATCGTTATTATTTTTCTCCCCCCTTGTTCTTGATTACTTTTTTTCAATTTACAGTTACTATACCTATTATTATTTGTACATATTTTATTTGTGAATGTATTTAATTCATTTATTTATTCTTATTTCTTTATTATTGTTTTCTTTTAATTTATTATAATTTCTATTTTATTTTATAATTTTCATTTATTTATTTTTCTTTTTTTTATTATTATTATTATCCATTTTTATTTTTCTATTTTATCATTATTATTTTATTATTTTTCTCCACCCTTGTTTTTGATGACTTTTTTTCAATTTACAGTTACTACCTGTTATTATTTGTACATATAATTTTATTTGTTATGGTTTAGGTTGTTGTAGCCATTTTTCTTAAGGAAACAATCAAAAGCAGGATTTAAAACAAACAGTCTCCCGTCTCTCACCACAGTTGGTGTATCCCAGCACAGAGACGGTGGGGAACTCTTTGTGTTTACGCTGCGATCGCAGCAGGTGTCTCTTCCTCCTCAGCTTCTCCAGCGCTGAGCGAATCTTCATCTCTCGCTCCTTCAGCAGCCTCTGCTGGACCTCTATCAGCGTCTCACCTGTGAGGACCAATCAGAACCAGTCACTAACATCCAGGTAGACGTACGTGTGTGTGTGTGTGTGTGTGTGTGTGTAGACTGTGTGGTTTATTATCACTCAGGTGTTACCTGAACCTCCGATGTACCTCGACCCTCCTCCCTGCTGATCCAAGTTTGCGATTTCATTTCTCAGACGAGACCTGCCGCCGTCAGATGAAGACGTTTTAAAACCACAAAGGATGATGTGAAACACATGAATCTAAAGAAGAATATACATCAGTGATACCTCAACAAGGGGATCTCTGCCAGAGAGATCTGTAACTTGGCCTCTTTCGTCCTGGCGTTGCAGCGGAAGATGTGGAGAACCACCGAGTATCGGTCAAACACTTTGACCCCCCAGGCCTCCTCAAACTCCCTCTGCAAGGAGGAAAACATGGCAGACAGTGAGTGAAACCTTCCTTTTCTTAATTTAACAATGTCTCATGTTCAAACATCACGGCTTACATTGGACAAATAGGATCAGGTGCATCCAAAAAAAGACAGAAAATAAATAATAAAAAATAAATAAACAGACAGAAAAATAAATAAATACAATCTAACGGCTAGTTCCATTGCATTCTTTTATTTCATTACTTTAAGGGCTTTCAAATGAGAAAGAAAATCATTAGAAATACACTAAACCTCGGTTTCACTTTCATGTACTTGGATTTGTATAAATAAAATCAACAGCCCCTCAAAATGTCTGAGCACGTCCCTGCTTGTGTGCAGCCTGAAGGTGATTTTCAGATAAGAATCAGAAAATAAAATTATAAAATCAAGATACAAAAATCAAGAAACAAATATAGAATAGAAGAAAATTACAGTAAAATGTAAAATACTCTAAAAATATGTAATATGTCTGAATTAAAATGAAAGAGCTGTGCAGCTTTTACAAGTGTGGTAGTTTTGTGCAGAAAGCTTAACCTCAGACAGCGGAGAGAGACGCTCCACGTTCACAAACACTGCACTGATTCCTGCCGTCTGCCTGATTCTCTCTGCAGGGAGAGAAAAATATTAAATATATTATTATATAATATTATTATAATAAACAGGTGGACACAGAGCGGATAATTAATACCTGTTAGAGACTGGAAGTTGCCTTTGCCAAATATCCTCTTCTTCTCTGGTGTCTTGGTGGAGAGGATGATCTGATCCACGACCCTCCAGCTGTCCAACGTGTTCACCAGTCCCACGGCCTCGGCCATCATCAGCTCAGCTACACACACAAAGCAGAGAAGAAGAAGAGATCATCATCAGCTCAGCTGGAACCGAGAATAAAAATAATATAATAATAAAATAAAATATACAACAAATTAAATGTAAGGAAAGGAAAAGATGAATAAAAAGAAAAAATTAAAAAACAATCGGGGTCTGTTAAACAACTGGAGTAAATTTGAAATGTCTAAATAATAAGTTTTAAAACACAGTTTTTGCAATTTTTTTTGTCACACACACAACTTTTTTATTTTTGGGATCACTTTTTCAGCTTTTTCATTACAAAAAATAAAGTTCAGTAAATATATTTCACAGTATAAAAATAATATAAAAATAAAAAATAAAATTCAGTCAATATATTTCACAATAAAAAATAATATGAAAATAAAATAAAATTTAGTAAATATATTTCACGGTATAAAATAATATGAAAATAAAATAAAAATAAAATCCAGTAAATATATTTCACAGTATAAAAATAATACAAAAATAAAATTCAGTAAATATATTTCATAGTATAAAAATAATATAAAAATAATATAAAAAATCTGTAAATATATTTCACAGTATAAAATAATATAAAAATAAAATAAAAATAAAATTCAGTAAATATATTTCACAGTATAAAGATAATATAAAAATAAAATTCAATAAATATATTTAACAGTATAAAAATAATATAAAAATGAAATAAATTATACAACAAATTAAATGCAAGGAAAGGAAAGGAAAAGATAAATAAAAAATAACAACAAAAAAATCGAGGTCTGGTAAACAACTGGAATAAATGTGAAATGTCTAAATAATCTCATAGTTTCATCCACACTCTCGCACCTGACTATGGTTGCTATGGTTACTGACCGGTGGTCACCTGATGTAGGTTACTATGGTTACTGACCGGTGGTCAGGTGCTGCTTCCTGCTCCCCCACTTCACATCCGGGTGAACGATGAAGACCCGATGACCTGATGAGAGACCTGCAGGAGGCTGCAGCTGGAACAGATCCTCCACCTCACTCTCAGACAGGAAGTCCTCATCCTCATCCTCCTCCTCATCACCTCCACTGCTGCTGCTGCTGCTGGGCTCATCAGTGTTCTTCCAGCTGCAGGAGGAGAGACTGAACCACCTGGAGGGAGGTGGAGACAGACCGGTCAGCCGGTAGACTGCAGCTGGACCAGGAGGACGGACGGTGTGATGGAGGAGAGGAGGTCTGAGGAGTCTACAGGTTCTGGTTCTGTGCAGGACCTGGATCCAGGAGTGGATCCTCCTCAGAGCTGCTGTCATGTTGACATCATGTTGTCATGCTGCAGGAGAGACACTGCGCATGCGCACTAGTGATGGTTTCTTCTTCTGTCTCACTGAAGGATCATAAACCAGCAGAGGAGAGACGCACTGCCTCCTGCTGTACTGATGTACTGATGAGGAACTGACTACATTATGTCTCCACTAAATAAATAAATAAATAAATAAATAAGTAAGTAAATAAGTAAGTAAGTAAGTAAGTAAGTAAGTAAGTAAATAAATAAATAAGTAAGTAAGTAAGTAAGTAAGTAAGTAAGTAAGTGAGTAAGTAAGTAGGTAAGTAAATAAATAAATAAATAAATAAGTAAGTAAGTAAGTAAGTAAGTAAGTAAATAAATAAGTAAATAAGTAAATAAGTACGTAAGTAAGTAAGTAAATAAATAAGTAAATAAGTAAATAAGTAAGTAAGTAAGTAAGTAAGTAAATAAATAAATAGATAGAATAAGCTATTAATCCTGAAACAGACAGCATGTTATCTGTCTGGTAGCAGATCTATTGTGTTTCGAGCTTCAGACCGGATGACTGTGTATTTATATATTAACAAAACTTTAACTTCATTTTTTTTTAACTTACTAACTAAAAAAGTACATTTAAAAAAAAACTTAAAAACTTAATCTTACATTTTTTTTTAAACTTTTTAAAAAACTTAAACTTTAACAAAACTTTAAAGTAAAAAAAACTTTAAAAAAACTTAAAAATGTAACTTTAAAAAAACTTTGAACTTTAACTTTAAAAAAACTTTAACAAAACTTTAAACTTTAAAAAACTTCAACTTAATTTAAAAAAAAAAAAAACTTTAACAAAACTTTAAAGTTAGAGAGATAATTATATATAGGAAAGGTTAAATGACATTTTATCAGCATCACTTTTAGAGTTTCTGTTTTTGAATCTGCCTCCATGACACTGACACTATGTCACTGTCCTGCCAACATCCTGCTGTATGTCTGTGTGGGCGGATGCAACCTGAAACAAGTCAAACAGGTCGAACCAACCTGCAGAATAAACTCCACCAGGATGTCTGCTGATGGAAGAAGAGAGGGCTGATCTAAAGTCTTTTCTGTGGGAATCTACTTTCATTTTTATTTTTGACTGTTACTCATTTAAACCAGAGGAGACAACACAGACAGACAGAGACAGAGAGACAGAGAGACAGAGATAGATCAGGTATGAACAACAAGCTGCAACACGACCAACATGACTTCACTCTCAGTGAAGCAACGAGAGAGTTTCTGACTCGGAGCTGTTGAAGGGAGGACAGGGAAGTAAAGTTAAACAGAGCTTATAGATTAGTGGTTGAAACTAGTGATGGGCCTGTCTTCGTTCTCCAGTTTAAAGAGGGAAATATCTTTGAATTGTTTTTGCTTCTTTCGTGCGCAAACGGTGCCAACAGCTCTGTGGAGCACAGGACTGCTGCTCAGCCTGCTCGGTCTCTGCTCCTGTCTGGGTGAGATGACTCTCTGTCTGATCATGCTTATTACACACTGACATACCTGAATACTACTGACACTAGATAATGCTTATTACACACTGACATACCTGAATACTACTGACACTAGATCATGCTTATTACACACTGACATATACCTACATACTACTGACACTAGATCATGCTTATTACACACTGACATACCTGAATACTACTGACACTAGATCATGCTTATTACACACTGACATACCTGAATACTACTGACACTAGATCATGCTTATTACACACTGACATACCTGAATACTACT
>CAKALU010043209.1:0-23329 GCA_916700995.1 Hozukius guyotensis
GGCAGTAATGTTAGCTGACCAGACGAAGGTCTCTCCATGAATCAATGCTGATCCTAGTGTTGGCTTTTCCTGCCTCAGCCTCCCGACCGCGGCCGGAGGGAACAGGGGAGACACCGGAGTTTTGGTCGGAGACGATAACGTTTCTCTCTGCGGAGCCCCGTCACTTCACAAGACACGGGAAACCTCTGTTGGTCTGGAGGAGCTGCAGCAGTTATTTCTGCACAAACGTCCACTGTACATTCACTAGATATTCTCAGAGCTAAACTAACTCTTCTGCAGTGTGGAGTGTGCGCGCATGCACGTGTAGAGGTGGAGCGAAAGAGAGAGAGCGAGCGCGGTGCGTGAGTGAAGGCAGGCAGAGGAGCAGAGGAGCAGAGTACAGCAGAGACTTCGGCCCTGGAGACCAAAGCTATGGTCTCCCCCGCGTCCTCCGACCGCTTCCTCCGACCGCTTCCTCCGACCGCTTCCTCCACTGTTTAACAGACGGGCTTCACTAGATACAACCAAGAGGTTTTGGTGCTTCTGTGTAGTTTGTGTTGGAGTCTGAGTCTGAACAGCGTAGCCACACGCGAGCACGCATGGGACACCGACCCGCAATGATTTATACGTGTAAGAAGTTACAAACAGTCCCTTTAAATAAATAATACATAAAAAGTGTTTCTTAACCCAGTCCTAAACTTGTTCAGGAAGCTTTACTCCTGCCTTGTGTTTGCACATCTTATACAATTAAGATGCAGCTCTTAATTAGATCAGGTGTGCAGGAAGTGAGCTGAAGCAATAACTTACAAGACAGGGAGGCTCTGTGGACTGTGTTGAGAAAATGTGAGCTGTTATTTTTTATTGGTGCAATGTTGGCGGATAGAGATAACACACTACATCCTGCTGTTATGATGTTAC
This sequence comes from Hozukius guyotensis, assembly GCA_916700995.1. Classification (NCBI taxonomy): domain Eukaryota; kingdom Metazoa; phylum Chordata; class Actinopteri; order Perciformes; family Sebastidae; genus Hozukius; species Hozukius guyotensis. The sequence goes on from CAKALU010043209.1 coordinate 898, forward strand.
ATGTGACAGTGTGAGCCTTGAGCCTAATCATCTAATTAAATAAAAATAACCAACTTTGAAGTTTGTTATGATGTGTATGACGCAATGTGTTTTCAACATCATTTTGGATTTGAAGTCCTAAAATGTGCTCAAGGTGATAGCAATTGTTTGTGTGTATGTGTGTGTGTGTGTGTGTGTGTGTAGGCCCTGCTGTGTGTATTCTCCCAAGTTCACCTCCAGACACAAAAGACCACATTGATCTCTTTTTTCCTGTCTCCCACACACCCACGCACACAGGACTCACCCATTGTCCCCTAACTATAACCTCTCATCTAAGTGGATCTAAACCACTTATCCCATCAGTGCTGTGTGTGTGTGTGTGTGTGTGTGTGTGTGTATGTGTGTGTGTCATACAGGGGACACAGGGATTTTTTTTCAAGTCATTGACCTAACCAAGACCACTGAGCATTGAACTACAGGCCTTGAAAGCCTTTTATCCATCCATCCATCGCTCAGTTTCTCTCCTCCTCATCAATCCATCTCCAGCCTACAGCGTCTTGTTTTCTCCTCCAGTGATTCAGGCCCTGTCTAAGCATATACAGATATTTTTGAAAATTGATATTTTCCTCTACTTTTTTGGCCTCTCGTCTGCACACGCAAACAGACTTTTAGGTCACTAATACGGAGATTTTTGAAAAGGCCTTCTAAGGTGATTTTTCCCACTCCAGTAGCTGTGTATCCATGTGGACATGTACTGTAAAACAGAGAGTTTAGGGAAACATCATGTCCTCGATTTGCCCATTGATGCTACATTGATGCTACCTTATCATCCATCCACACGAGTCACATTTTGGCCTATAGCACCTTGGGCCGTGTGTCAGAACGATGTTGTTTGATTTGTCAATACTGCCAAAGGAAAATAAGTTCACAATGCGTGCTCACAATCTTCTCTGGTATTTGATGTATCGTTGACGTAGCCTTTATCGTTTTTGCGTTCTAGCGTGGATAGAACGGAGGGGGAAAATGTCAGTTTTCAAAAATATCCAAATAGGGGCGGGGGGGGGGGTGGGGGTTGATCGTGCCCAAAATCATCTTGATTGTCGTGTAGTGTAGTGTGTACCCGGCATTACTTGCGACAAGCAAAACAATGACTTTATCTCACCTCTACTTGTAAGTACTACAATTTATTTTGTGTATTGAAATATGACTACAAATGATGCATGTGGATCATGAATCATGTGGTAAACCTCCACATGCACTATCAATACTGATATGTGATGACATATCTTAATTCAAAGCAATTCAGATCCACCCTCGCACGGGCACCGGCACAAACACACTCACGCATCCCGAGAGCTGAAAGGGATTTTATGTTAAAACATTCTTTCATCTTGTGCCTTTGATGATATTGTTCTATACATTCATGCCAGTGCCGCGCATTGAACCGAGATGAACTGAAAAAAAGGAGAACTAAAACAGCTTCCTCTTGTTTTGTTTTTTTCCTCCGCTGCGTTCCGTCTCTTATTCACCGTTGTATCAGCCTTTGTCACCGTGTTCTCCCCCCTCCGCCTGTCCAAACCAGGAACCAGAAGCCCAACACTAAACGGTAAAAACAGCATCCACGTAAAGACAGATGTATTATGCATATCTCACCATAAACATGACGATTCAATTAGAGCGCGATGCAAAAGCTGTGTCAGAAGCATTTAGCGCATGCTGTGCACCTCTTACGGATGCAAATTGTGTGTGTGGGTGTTTGTTCATATGTGGAATACATTTAAATGCTTCAGTTAGTAAAATGGCCCTGAAGTAAAATACACAAGAGTATTTAATGCAAGAGCTGTACGTTGTTCCTATGCTGTACTTTAAAGCTGGGGTAGGCAGGATGGAGCAAATATGATAACAAAAAAAGTATTTTAATAAAACGGTCTCTATATCCTGACAGTAGTGCATGAGACAGGTAATCTGAAAAAAATCATGTGCCTCTGTGTCCTCCGGTGATCCTAATGGCATCTGCAGGATTTCACAGACCGGAGGAAAACAACCAATCAGGTCCGAGCTGGAGCCTTGCCGTCTCTGATCAGCTGTCAATCACTCGCAAATTCTGATCAAACTAGGCAGTGCTGATCAAATATGAATTAATAATCTGTTATTGTAATGCCTATTTCTCGCATAAAAAATTTTCAGAATCATCTTGTAGTGTACTGTTTAGCTGTAAAATTAGAAAGTTTGTGACCCGGCAGCCATGTTGAGATCAGTTTAGGAAATACCAAGCACCGCCCACCAGCCGGAGCAAACTTTATCATTTTACAGCTAAACAGTACTATTTTACGCGAGAACTAGGCATTACAGTGACAGAATATTAAATCATATTTGATCAGCGCTGCCTAGTTTGACCGTTTGATCGGAGTTTGCGAGTGATTGACAGCTGCCTCCGTTGAATGAACAGCCAATAGGAACGCTCTCTCTCTGAAATGACCTGTGATTGGCCAAAGTCTCCCGTCACGGGCTAGATTTTCTAAAGTCTGAAAACAGAGCCATGAGGAGGAGCAGAAGTCTCTCAGAACACTTTAATTACAAAATGCTGAAAGATTAATATGGAATTTTTGCCCAATGATGCCATAAATATACTGCCTACTGCCGCATTAATGCAAGTGCTGCACATTTTTGTTGTACTTTAATGACAAAACGGTCTTTGCACCTAAAGTAAGTACGTATGATCAGTAAGGAGACTTGATTTTCCGGGGATAGTCATTTTTTTCTGTCAATAACCTGCGAGGGAAAGAAGTAATATCCAACTCTGAATATATTTGAGATTATTAGAAGAAAAAAAGAACATCCAGTCACTAAAAATGAATATCTAACAGATTCAATCTAGCCTTAGCCTTATTATATTCCTCCCACACTTAATTACAATATGTTCATTGCCTTTGTTTGGGACATTCTGGGAAATATATGAAACCACTAATTAAAGCAGAAGCAGATGGGGCAGAATGAAAGACAAGGGACACCAAAAAGTAAAACTGCATCCCCAAACATCTCACAGCAGTTCCAGTGTATTTTCTGAGGTATCTGAGGTTGGAACTTTCCTTTAATTGGCTTCTTCCAACAACAACTTCAGTCAACTTTGGGAATCAAAGATGTTTGAAATCACTTCATCATTTTCCTTGCCAACAGATATATATTCAGCACTCCTCCCTGATTTTAACTTCCTCTGTGTGATTCGCCAGCAGACAATTGATCAAATAGTGTAGTTTGTATAAATGCAAACCCAACACTCCAACCACTGGATCCACAATATTTTGAGGAAACATTTTGGCAACACAAAATACACTTTTTTGCTTTCTTGCCAAGTAGGGATGCTAATTTAGAAAAATGTTCTTAACCGATAACCGACCCTCGTTAACCAATTATTAACCGTTTACCGACAAGATTTGTGCCTCGCATGCAGCGGTGTACCAGCTGCAGTGTCTGAGGACAACAGACAATGGAGTCTCCAGTTCACCGTACGGGAGCTTTAACTTAGCAGCTACGATGCTGCGTGTAGTGTCGCGGACATGCAGCCACTTTCCCAGTAAAAGTCTCCACCGCACATTTAGTTTAGTTTAGCAGGTTGTCTGCTGTGTGTCTGCCCGGCGTAACGATACTCTGTCTGTCCGGATTAAGGATAGAGATTATCCTACAAACAGTGTGTGTGTTTGAGCTCCGTTAGCAGCTGCTAGCGTTGCCGGTGGCTCCGTGCCCGCTGTAGCCACACACATACGCTCTGTCAGCGCGGCGTAACTTCAGCGAGTTTCTGACCGACTGTGTTGTTGGTGGCGTTCTAGCTGTGAACGTAGGTGTAGCAGACAGTGTGTGGACAGTTTATTTGTAGGTGAATAAATGCTACGAGGCTACAACTCCTCCGCTCAAGCGAGCTATAGACGGGAGCCGACTTCCTGTATCTGTAACGCCGGCGCCGCCTCTTAAGGTGGACCAGCTTTTCCCCTTCAAGTGACAAGTTTTCTCAGCTTTTTAATAAGTTATTAACATTTCTTTTAACCGTTTTAACCGATAGCGTTAATCGGTTAAAATGCTTATTGTCGGTTAACGGTTAAACGGTTCATTATTAACATCCCTATTGCCAAGAGTTAGATGAGTGGATCATTACAACGTTTATGACTGTATACTAAATATTAGGCAACAAAGCAGTGGCTGCAGCCAGCCGGTTAGCTTAGCTAAGCTAAACGTTAACAGCTAGTTTAGCTCGATTCAAAGGTGACAACGTCCCCGTTCCAATCCGGCCCCTACACCCTCCCACTCCGTGGCAGAGGGGAACTGCATTTGTAGTCAAACTCACAGCTGAATGAAGCTCCCTTCTTTAATGTAGAGGGTATAAATACAGCGGCAAGCTTTGGGAAAAACATCCCTCCCTCTGGCAAAAAAAATGGGATCTATGATTAAGTGTGTAAAAATGCAAGACTAGTATAAGTGTACACTACAGTATAAATAAACGCAATATTAAAGGCCCCATATCGTGCTCATTTTCAGGTTCATACTTGTATTTTGTGTTTCTACTAGAACATGTTTACATGCTGTAATGTTAAAAAAAAACTTTATTTTCCTCATACTGTCTGCCTGAATATACCTGTATTTACCCTCTGTCTGAAACACTCCGTTTTAGTGCACTTCAATGGAATTGCAACGGAATTGCGTTGCTAGGCAACAGTTTGGATCCATGTTTACTTCCTGTCAGCTGATGTCATTAACATACACTGCAACAGGAAATAAACTAGGACACATTGACAATGTTTACATTTAAAACCGTGTAATGGTCTTAATATTGTATATTTGTGACATCACAAATGGACAGAAATCCTAACGGCTTGTTTCAAACGCACAATTTCTAAATACGGACTGTGTGTATTTCTCCGTATATTGAGCGTTTTGATAGTTTAACAGTATTTATAAAGCACTTAAACCTGCTTTATAGTATAAAAGACATGAAAATCTCACTTTTTACAATATGGGACCTTTAATGCCAGAATAAACCAGAGTATTGCACAGTTGAAGATTATTATGGGGTTATAGCTGCTGATATGGGTAAAAAATAATAAATAAATGTGTGCCAGTAGAAACAATTTCCTGAAGTCGACTCATGGTGACGACAAGACTTTAGGAAGTCAGCCGACAAAGCCAGCCTAGCTGTTTCACCATGTCTCCATGCAGTTTTTATGCTAAGTTAATTTAACCAGCTACTGGCTGTAGCCTTATAGTTAGCGTACAGACATGTGAGAGTATCAATTTTGTCATCCAAATCCAGCAAGAAAGCGAATAAGCATGTTATCCAAAATGTTGCACTTTTGAAATCTTAGAAATTAGCCATTTATTTCCATGTCTGTGCCTGCCCTGTATAGACTTCATGGTGGATCTCATTGACAAAGACTATTGGATTGTAAAAGTGTGGACAAGAAATGTAAATATAATATAGGAAGAACACAAGATGAAAGTTTGGTTTTAACCGTTTCTGTTTTCACTAAGTTTTCTACTGCCAGAAGTTTGTCTTTGAGGTGAAATTCTTACAATTATGATTCCCCCTAGATCCCCCTGAAGATAAAAGCTGTTAATGGAACATCTCAGCCCTTAAGACAGCTGCTAATGTGAATATCTGTCAAGGGGAAGGAGGAGGACATTTATGTGGCACAGGACTTTATTAAGCAGGCAAGAAAATGGCTACAAGAAAACAGAAAAATGAGCAAAGATTTTGAAATGCTGAACAACAGAGTTAATATAGTGCTACAGATTAGATTGTGCAGGGATGGTATTTATGGTCCATCTTGATCTTATTAGAGATGTGTTTGCATTTCACAGCCTCGGGCTATTTCATTCTCATGAGACGTGCACACTTTGCAGGCCAACAAAGCAGCGTTGGTGTTTATCGGGATCATTTATGGGACGCATGTCGACGTTATTGGCAGTCTAATCTCCTTTCAGCAACACCATCCTGTACCTCGGCTTGCCACTACCAGTAGGAAATAAAGTCTTACCGTGTAATTGAGAGATAAGTCCTGATAATAGGATTATTGCTTCCACACAAAAAAAGGTATTACATGTCAGACTGTAAGGATGGCAGAAATATTAAACGGTTTGTTCACTCCATTAGCAAACAAAGGGGCTGCTTGCTGAGAGCCCTGCTATCACTAAGAGGTGGCAGAGCCACTTGTTTTCAGTATTGTTGGAATTGTGCAGTATTGAACTCTGCATAAACATACTATTATTAAAGGCCGTGTAAAGGAAATTCAGAGTTTTGTTTCTAAACACATTATAAATGTTGGAAAATAATGACTGAAAACATGTTGCAAAGACTGTGAACGTTGTAGTTCTGGATTGTGGAGTTAGACCGTTAAACTGGTTTTGGCCAGTTTTGTGTTCAGGGTGTTTTAGGCGGGGCTGAAATCACAGCTCGATGACACACTGGAGCCATCCTTAACATAACTCCACCCATCTTCACAAACGTGGTTTTTGAAAGCCAAAATACAAACCCAGAATATGGTCAAAGGTTATATCGGTTAGCTCAGTCGGTAGAGCATGTGACTCATATTGACATGATTGAGGGTTCAAGTCCCATTACTGGTTTTTGTTTTGTATTGTATTTTCATGACTGTAATTCATCCCATGTCCTATGTATATTTATTATTTTTCTGTAAACTAAATTAACTAAAAGTGAATAGTCAGTATGGAGTACCAGGGCCACGAATGTCTTTGAAACTAACAGGACCACAAAAGCAAGCACTTTGTCCACGGCCCCGGCGGCGAGGTCCGGGCGGGGGTTGGGGGCGCTGTAAAGCCACCCTCGCCCCGAGCCTTTCCAAGCCGACCGACCGCCTCGGATATAATGCGCCTGCCAGCAGCCGCGGAGAGGGAAGAGGAGATCCGCGAGGAGATCCACCCACACCGAGCGGCCGTCCCTAACCCGCCGAGTTGAATCCCCCGGGGGAGGGACTGCGCGACGGGGGCCGTTACCGGCCTCACACCGTCCACGGGCTGAGCCTCGATCAGAAGGACTCAGGCCCCATTTCCCCAATCCGCCTGTCGGATGGCGATTCGGCGCTGGGCTCTTCCCTGTTCGCTCGCCGCTACTGAGGGAATCCTGACAGGCTGCACCTTCCCCTCTTGTGGGCGTGGTTTCAGCCATGGATGTGTTAAGAGAGGTTTCAGGTTTCAGCGCCTTCAGCGACACGCCCCCCAGCGTCTCAGAGCAGACAAAACTGATGATTTTTACATGATTTTGAAAGCTAATTTTATATACTTGGCGATTTGTTTAATCATTTAAATTTGGCTGGGTGGTTAGTAACACATTTTTCTGTTGTGTGACAAACCCTGAATGCATCTTTAGTTTTGCTTTACACGGACTTTAAAGTGTAAAAACGACACATTGTGATTTTAGGAGGGTTTATGTGTTATAAGTTTTAAAGAGGCCCCTGTTTCCAGTCCTTATGCTAAGCTAAGCTAACAGGTTGCTTGCTGTAGCTTCATATTTATCATTTAGACATGAGAGTGGCACTGGTTTTCTCATCTAACTGTCTGCAATAAAGTAATTGTGTATTTCTCAAAATGTTGAACTAGTCTTTAACTTCATTCATATTATGTATAGCAAAGGGGAGAGCAAGTCATTGTTTTGCAAGTCATAAGTGAATCTCAAGTCTTTGCACTAAAGTTCCAAGTCTTAAACTTTGAGTTTTGAGTCCTACACAAGTCATAATTTGCTCTTCACCAAATGTAATACCATTTGGGTTGACCTTTTAGCTCACTTGGTAGAATGTGCGCCCCATGTAAGCTGAATCGTTGGCAGCGCCCCGGGTTTGATTCCAACCCGCGGCCCTTTGCTATGTCAAAGACTCTAGCAGCAAAGAGACAAGACTCTGGTGCGTTTTTGACACTGGCCACTAGATGGCGCTGGGGTAGCGCTGCCGCCATTTTCAACTGTAAACGCCAATGATTCTGTGGCAAATGGATGTATAACAGACGTCTGTAAATCAGAGCATCATTTTTTTTAGCTAAATCAATTTCCCAATACGAACACTTAAATAGCCCTCATTTAAATCATTATGTTCTAAAAGATTTAAAATGAACTAACGGCTGAATCCAGAGTTATTTTCCTCGGCATAATGAACGTTCATCAGACCCACGAGACTGCACCGCTCTGCACGCTCATATGACATATCCGGTTCTGCCAGCTTCCTGCTAGCTGTATGCGGCTGTAATAATGAATATTATTGGCTGTAATTCATCACTGCTATAATCGTATAATACCCCCATGGGCTGTATGCTGTAAGCCTGTACCGTGTCGGATGTATTAACATCTCTGTTCCCAAACAACCGGCTATCAGCCAGTAGCTAGTAGCGCTAGTAGCGTGACATAAACAGAATGTAACGTAGTTGTAATCTATTTACTAACACGCAGGGCAAAAGACCAGCACAAAAACTCTAATACATCCATGGTCTGTGGTCTGTTGGACTCCATTTTGGATCCTTGACATGAAAAAGTTTGAGATTGCTCTCAAAATCTGTGTTGGATGTTTCTAACTTCCTTTTATGTCCATCGCTCACTTTATGAAGTTTAGTGAGTAAATAGTTCTAATAGTATGCATATTTTTTATATTTTTATTGTTCAACACAGACCATTTCAGTAGAGACATTAAATATATGACAATAGAATAGAAATAACTTTGTTTTTCTTTGTACGGCACGTTGTAGGCGGACGTTTAATGCCGTCATTATGGTATTCGACTCGATCACAGTCCAAAATGGCGGAGGCGTAGCTCTGCTGCTGGGCGCTGGCGTTTCAATGGAACGTATAATTGACTTTCACTTCTTAGCAGTATACGTTCTCATTCCCTCTCTCTCCTCCCTTTCCTGTCATTCTCCAGCTGCACAAATAAAGGCAATAAAAACGTGAAAAATTATCCTTAACAAAAACATTTTTTTTTTAGACCTGCACATTTTACATAAAGCAGTTTGTTTTTTGTTGACCACTACATAGTTTCTTTACGCAGACAAAATTATTTTTGGTATAATTTTTCCAAATGACACTCAGTAACGTAATGTTAGTTCTTCATGGTTTTCTCCTGCAACTTTTTGGAAGCTGACAGATTGGTTCAAACAATGTGGATCTGGGAAATGATGTATCTACTTGCTGGGAATGAATAGCTTTAAGTTGATTCAGGAAATGAAGGGAAATGAATTGATTTGTGGCACATAACATACTTTTTCATCTCTATGCTTGGGGTAAGGTATCAATCATTTTCAAGTCAAAAGGCTCAAGTCCAACTGAAGTCACAAGTCACTGGTGTTTAAGTCCAAGTCGAGTTGCAAGGCTTTTTTTTTAATTTGTCAAGTAGAGTCTAAAGTCACCAGATTTATGACTCGAGTCTGACTCAAGTCCAAGTCATGTGACTCGAGTCCAAACCTCTGCTGTATAGTAAATGAGTTAAAGTGTGAACAACCACATTTGCTCATTATTCCATTGCTGTGAAATTAACCCTTGTGACAAATTCTCTCTTGTGGTTTTCTGAACGTGTGTCCTCTGCTGCCCTGTGCAGGACTTACAGAAGGTAACAAACATGCCTTACAAATAAATTTGGCCTGACTTGACAATCTAATGCCAGTAAAATGGGTCCAGTAAAGCTGCGTCCTGTCCTCCTGGAGATTTATGAGGTGAAAAAAGTGATTTAAAAGGTGAAAGGAAAGATTTGTGGATGCCATTCTGTGTCTAATGTGAGTGGCTGACATTCATAACCCTTATGTTATCCGCAAGTTTTAAGTTAAACTCAAGTCGGGTACACACACACACAGCTTTTGTGTGTGTCACTTGTTATTTTGTAAAATGGCTAAGAAAGGGTACAGTTGGATCGCCTGTATTTGCATTTGAAGACAGCTCTGAATAAAGACCGGGATACCAGTATCGGGTATCGGGTCCGATACTGTGCTCATGTACTCGTACTCTCAAAACGGCTCCGATACAACGGCACCGATACCACTTTACGGTGGTGCGCCCGACCCCGCTGGGCCTCACTTTCATTGCGCCACAGGGTTTTGCTTGCACCCTCTGACTCGCGCGTGCATTAGACTCCTTGGTCCGTGTTTCAAGACGTGGGTTGCCAACATTGCCGCAGACCCCTGGCGCCTTTTACGTGGGCCGAGCCCCGATCTGGCGGCACGACGCGGTCGGGGCGCACTGAGGACAGTCTGCCCTGGTCGACAGTCGCACCGGGAGCAGGGGCCCGTCCCCGGCGGGGAGAGGGGGGCGCAGCGAGCCCTTTGTCCACGGTGCGGCGAGGTCCGGGCGGGGAGCGCTGTAAAGCTGCGTCCGCGAGCCATCTTCGCGGCGCACCGCCTCGTATGCGGGACTCCCCAGCCTGCCGTGTGTCGCTCACACCCTCCAGCTGGCTGTTAACGAGGGTCTTTTGGCACAGAGAAGTACTCGTATCGGTACTCGGTATCGGCGAGTACCCAAATGTAAGTACTTGTACTTGTACTTGGTCTAAAAAAAAGCGTTATCGGTGCATCCCTCATTGCGATACTGTAAGCGAGGCGGTATATTGCGATTTTTAAAATCTAATTTTAGGAAAACTGTCATAGTATAAAGAACACACCACCACCATATGAATATTATGAGAGTGAACATACACTGAGAGGGTGCCTTTCTCCTCAAATGAAATAAAGCATTAACTGAGTTCATCTTTACATGTAAACTATAGATTAAAAATCAATAGTGTTTTTTGAGAATTGATACAGTATCATAAAACATAATATGATATATGATTGGATAATTTTTTACACCCCTAATGTATATGTTTGTGTGTGTGTGTGTGTGTTTTTTGTGTTCACACGAATGAGGAATGTGCCACCATGCTGAAACAGATGCCAGGTGTGAGCATCTTTCAATGCAACTAGCAACATGAAAAGGAAGCAAATACTGTAAAACAAATTAAAACTACATTACATGTTGTAAAATGCAAATCACTACAAATTAGGACTAATTGGATTAGTTTTCCATCCATTCTCGGAGTCTTCACTTCAGAAGTTCGTGTTCGAGTTGAAAGTACCGTTTGAGGCTATCACACTGGCACACAGACGGCAGATGTATTGAGGCTATAGTGGGGTTTTTTTCATCATTGCTCTCTGATCATAATTTGATGGGATTGCTGTACATCTGCTACTGTGTCCACAATCGCTTCCAAAGTGTCCTCAAGCAGGGCAGCATCACTCCTACAGTACAACTCCAGGCTCTCTGCACTTTGGCTGACTGCTAATATTTCATATTTGTTCATAGAGTGTGTGAGTGTGTGTGTGTGTGTGTGTGTGTGTGTGTTTGTGCTCGCGCTCTCCAAAAAACACAAATTCCAATTACATAAAATCGTAAAATGAGCCATAAATTAATCTCCAAATCAACCTGTAATCCGCCATATCCTCCCCGTCAATAAATCAAGCGCACCCTCCCTGCAATTACCCTCCTATGATCGGAGCAGGCAGCTGGAGGGTGCGTTGAATTATGGCGTTAATAGAGGGGGATGTATCCTGGCCAGCAGGCAGCGTGTTTATACCTGGACGGAGCTGCGGATTAATTTGACTATCAATCTAACTAACAGGCAGCGAGAGAGAGCGCGGACACCTGCGCATGCTGAGACACACACACACACACACACACACACACACACACACACACACGAGCACACACACATTTCTGTGCATGCAAGTATCTGCTTCTACATAAGGATGCATGTATTAGCAAACAAGCTGTTATGTTGCATTAATGAGGTCTTAAATTCTGCTTGTGCAAAGCTTTGTTCAGTGTTTAATTTAGACACGTTCCACCGAATGGTGCAATGAATCTGCTGTTATCAGCGGAGTTTCTGTGGTTAACACTGACGCCTCACAGCGAGAGGGTGCTTTTCTGTTTTTTCTCCCACAGTCCGAACACATGCAGGTTAGGTTAATTGGCGACTCTAACTTGTCTATAGGTGTGAATGTGAGTGTGAATGGTTGTCTGTCTGTATGTGTCAGCCCTGTCACTAACTGGCCCCTGTCCAGGGTTTATACCCCGCCTCTCGCCCAATGACAGTTGGAATTGGCTCCAGCCCCCCGGTGACCCTCAACGATAAACGGGTTTAGCTAATGGATAGAAGAAATTAATTTTACTATTTTTAAAGGTCCCATATCTTGCTCATTTTCAGGTTCATACTTGTATTTTGTGTTTCTTATAGAACATGTTTACATGCTGTAATGTTAAAAAAAACCTTTATTTTCCTCATACTGTCTTTCTGAATATACCTGCATTTACCCTCTGTCTGAAACGCTCCGTTTTAGTGCATTGCAACGGAATTGCGTTGCTAGGCAACAGTTTGGGTCCATGTTTACTTCCTGTCAGCTGATGTTATTTACATCCACTGCAACAGGAAATAAACTGGGACACACTTGGACGTTTTGGAGGTGCACCGTACCCACAAGCACCCGGCCACTCTCACCTCAGCTCCAGCACCGACACCGCACCGGGCTGCACTGGGATTGTAACTACACCTAACTAGCTAACTAACTAGAAAGACAAACTGACAGATAAACAGATTTATCGGGTTAATGCTGCTCAGACGCAAACTTGGAGGATGACGAATGACTTGCAGCTTCTACTATAGTCATATGTCATATTCCCATTTTAGCAACAACCTTCTTTCTTTTTTTAACTTTGAGCACGAAATTAAATAATTTGTCAAAAAATGTTGCAAACAGTGTGGCTAATCACCTTAGTTAGGAAATGACTCAAATAAATATGAAATACCATAGAAACGCCAAACTAGAGGGGGGCTTTAAGTAACAGCTACTTTAGACATTCATCCATAACAACAGCGGGTGCAATTGTGAGTCATTTTATAATGATTACAAAAGTCCTCAATCTCTGAACCCATGGGCTATCTGGGGGCAAGGGGCTACTGTATATTTGTGGGGTTCCCGTGTAGCCAGCGGATATCCGGTCAGAAATTGTATCTGCTACTTTTGAAATCTCTGCGCTAAATGAAGGGATAACATTTTAGAACTGATATCATTCAATGTTTGATATATTTTAGACAAAAACATTGTATGCTTGTTAAATTCCAGTGTTGGAATTACATCGTAGCTTCCAGGGTGCCCTATTTTTCAGGGGTGGGAGGATGCTGTACACAGTACTGTACTGCACTTTGTTAATGTAATCTATAGTGGTTATACTGTATGCATAAAACACAATTCAAATGATTAGGAAATAAATTATTGTAGTTTTATTTAAATATTTCCTTTGATTAAAAAAATCTAGGCATCATTAGTTTTAATGATGTATTATAAGCTGCTAGTGTTATGAAGTTAAACAGGTCATAATTCCTTCTCTATTATCTATTTTATATTGCTGTGAACACATTTTCAAACTCTATTTCTTCAGGTTTCTCACTCACAACTCAATTTGACAAGATTACATTTAAACACATCATGATATCGCTATAATTTGCCTTTGCCCAATACTCATTTTTACTGAACGCATCATAATGTAACTCAATGGAACCTCCGTTTTAAACCAATAAAAAGCGAAATCATTGCCAGACGATAGTCGCTGGGTTCCAAAATTACATTTCGGCAAGAATTTTGGGCACCCTGGACTTCTAACCCCCAAAAGGCACAACTAGACCTCACCGTCAACCATCATACCAAATTTGAAGTTCCTAAGTTAAATAGTTTCAGAGTTTATGCTCCGGAAACGAAAGTGTGACACGTGAACAACAGACAAGCGGAGCGCTATATACCCCCGACTACGTTGTCTCGGGGTATAAAGAGAATACACACACAAATAACACACACACATTCTCAGAGTGACACACACTCACCGGTGTCAACTCACTGTCACATGAGAATTGTTCAACGTCGCAACCACCCGGCTCAGTGTTTGTTCCACGGCAGGTCAATGTGTGTACTATGTGTAATGACCCTATGTGCGTGCATGTTTCTCAGGTATTGTGTGTATGTTGTGTGTAAATTAAGCTACAATTCACACACTGTTCTACTGTAGGACGAGTGTCAGTGTGCTGTAGAAAAGGGCAGATCTACAGTATGCATGAGTGTGTGTATGTTCCACTTGAGTGCTGATATTCCATTATGTGTTAAGGTCAGCAACCCCAACCTGTGAGGCACAGATCCATATGTGTCACTACTGATAAGCAACAACCTTCCCTGTGTCCCCATGGACAGTTTTCACCACAGACATCATGGATTTGAATGATTACTTTATCTGCATAATTATATTTTTTTATTAATCAGTCTGTTATAGGGTTGTGTATTGGCAAGAATCTGGCGATATGATACATATTGTGATACTGGGGTAACGATTCAATGTATTGCATTATTTGTGATATTAGGGCTCGAGCCCTGACAACGTCGGGCCAGCAAAAGCCCTATTGAAACTGTAGCGTTTATTATTATTCTTAAAATGAATCGCCTTTTTCAGGTCTTTGCCATGCTAAAAAAGTTGTTAAACTTGGCACACTTATCAGACGCGGTGAGAAATTTGATATTTTAATGGTCTTCGGCTTGGGTGTTGCAAAATGGCTCGCAAGCGCCCCCTAGAATGTTGGAAACATGTATTCCCTCCCTCCGGTTTCACCTACAGGTATGAAATTTGGCACACAGATGTAACATGTGGATATGCACAAAAAAGCCTCTGGGAGTTATGCCCAAAACGCAACAGGAAGTCAGCCATTTTGAATTTAATATGCGATTTTCGCCCATTTTTAGCGTTTTATAGGTTGTGTACTTTAACGAACTCCATTTGTCGTAGACTCTTGTGGGAGGTGTCATATGACTCAGCAGAGAGTTCCTGTTTCATTGGTTAAGGTTATCCCCGCCCCCTACACATTAGCCACGCCCCCTTTCATAACTCATGAACCGTTTGTCGTAGAGTCTTGTGGCAGGCGTCCTTGCGCTCATCAGAGTTCCGGTTTCATTGTGCCTGGCCGCGTCCCGCCAGTACCCCTGACGCGCGAGAAGGTGCGAGGGCCCGTTCATCGCTGCTCGCAGCTTTGACTTTAATTGAAACTCAGTAAAACTGAAATAGTATAAAGAACACACCAGAAATACACCATTTTAGAATAGGCAAAACAACAAATGTACACTGCATGCAAAAGATCTACTTGTTTTTCTGCCCCAAACTGCATGGGATTATCATAGACTGGGCATCTCTGTAAAGGGGAGACTCTTGGGTACCCATATTCATCCACTTATATTGAGGTCAGAGGTCATGGGACCCCTGTGAAAATGGCCACGTCAGTTTTTCCTCACAAACATTTAGCGCAACTTTGGAATGTTATTTAGCCTCCTTCATGACAAGCTGGTATGATGTAGTAGTATGGTTGGTACCAATGGATTCCTTAGGTTTTATAGTTTCATATGATGCAAGTATCTTCACTTTGGCTTTAAAACTGCGCCTGTTACAACCCTAAAAATCGAAAATTGTGTTAATGCGTTATTATTGCGTCAACTTTGACAGCCCTAGTTACGTACCAATGCAGACTCTGTACATATCAAACTGGCAAAAGTATCAGTAGGAAAGATTTGTTTGTAAGTTTTGTCCAGCACTACTTTCTGTCTCATACCAGAACAAAATCACAAGGAAGATGTGTCACACAGCTTGGGAATAAAAAGGTACACGATGGGACATGGTTGGTTTCCAGTTTTCTCAGATAGATTTTTGCATTTCAGTACAGAAACCAGTCAAGCAGCCTGCTGGTGTGCGCCAGCAAGAGAGAAAGAGATGAAAAATAAACATACATCTAACCCCGAACCTCAGAAAACGTCTTGCAACTTTCTAATAATCAGTTTCCTTAAAGTTTCCTAGGTGGATTCAAAGACAGCATTACAACGTAGGTCCTGTAGCATCATAACGTGACGGATAAATGAAGTAGTGCCAACTTAGTTATGGTATAAAATTCCCATTGTTCCCACAGTGGTGCTGTTGTTTAGCTGCACTGGTGATTGATTCCACATGTACCCTGCACTCTCATATGAAGAGGTGTTCTAGATATACTTAAGCAAAACTGTGGGACATAGAATAAACAGAAAAGAAAATGATAATTTTATAAGTAATATGGTCAATGATGTGAGCTACCTTTATCCTTCTTTGTAGTTTCTGAAGGTAATGAACGAGTGAAGATGTAAAAAAAACATGTAGTGTAGGGACTAGCTTCGGTTTCGCAGCATGAAAGCATATGAAAAATGTGTATGTGGGAAAAGCAGTGTCACCTGGCCAAGGTGACTCCACTGAATGTGTGTGTGTGTGTGTGTGTGTGTGTATGAGTATGTGTGTGCATTATTTGTGTGCAGCACTGAGTGCATTTACCCCCCCAGGCCTGTATTTAACATTACGTTGTTGTGCAAGCTTGATTTTCCGTGAATTTGTGCATGTGTGACACTGTTCAAGTTCACGTACTTCTTTGTATATTTATGGAAACATATTTATATCTGTGTGTGTTTGCATTGCGACGAATACTTCAAATCAATTTCTTTACCTTTAGCATAGAGGTTATGGAACTGAACAGCAAACTCACTTAATAAACATTTGATTATTAACATATCTCTAAAATGTGAATACCTTTTTTTTTTTTTTTTTTACAAAATGAATTTAATTAATTAAATGATGCATGTCCTCCGGCAATGTCAGTCCTGGAGACTGGAAGTTAGTTAGTTAAAGCTTAGTTAAATGTCAAGGTAGATAAAAGAACATTTCAGAGGAAACTATAATTCTTTTATATCAATGAGCTGACAACTAAAGATTACATTAGCCTTGAAACGGAAACAAAGCATTCAACTCGCCGATTTCAAGCCTTGTCTTTGGAATACTTACATTGGATGTACTTACCCACTAGGGCTGGGACGATACATCTATCTCCCGATTCAATACTATCACGATGCCTGGGTGCAGATTCGATACGTATAATGATTTGATATTATGATTTATTGCGATTTTTGTTAACTGTTTTAACACTAGACAATGGAGAAAAAGAATGAATGAATCACACACTTCTTGGGACTTTTACTTTGGAAAATATAAAAAAATTGATAAAGCAGCATGTATGTCAGAGTCAGAGATGTACTGAAGTCAAATATATCATTTTCTACAGTATCGAAGGTACCGTACGATGCCTGCAGGGTCCGAAATTAACACCCGCTAAGCGCCAAATGCGACTGCTTCTGTCCTCTGCTCTCTCGGTCTCACACACAAAAGCGCCATGCAGCAGCGAAATCCAGAGGCCCTGTTCAGACCTGGTATTAACATGCGTCCTCAGTGATCCGATCACAAGTGGACAGCTTTAAGTACAGGTGTGAACACACTCAAGACGCATGGAGGACGAATTGAGATCGGATCTTTCAGACCACATTCAGAGTTGGTCTGGGCCACATATGACCACATTCTTTTAGCAGTGTGTACACAAATACGTTCTGGGCCACATTAAGGACCGCCTACTCATCTGATGTCCTGCTGGGATCTGCGGGATCACCGCGCCCCTCAGGTGAATAAACAGGTAGACACGGGCGCTTGTCAGCCAGGGAACAGCCTCTGTGCTCTACTGTATGTAGACTAGGCACACAAAGTGCATTATTATCATACTGTGGGAGATGTGTCGGTGTTTTTGTTCCGCTGCTTTGCGCGGAGCTGACCCCTGACCGCTTGTTCTCTGTCCTCTGTCCTCCCCGGCTCTCTGGAGCGCTGTACCCGCTGTTGTCTGGCAAAAGCAGCCGTGCTGGCACTGGCGATACAATAACCTTTTATTTCGATGTTAATACAATGTACCAGAATGAATGAACATGTAGGATATTACTACTGACATTCATGTAATATTTTGTCACAACGGCTGCTGTATTAGCCGTGTGTTTACTACGTGTTTATTTGCATATAGGGCGGGGAAGTGAGATCGGATCACAAGTGGTCACTGAAGACGCAGGTGGAGACGCATTCTAATACCAGGTGTGAACAGACGTACTTAGAGCTGTCCACTTGTGATCGGATCACTGAGGACGCATGTTAATACCAGGTCTGAACAGGGCCAGAGATGCAGAGATCCTCTATGTTTGAGAAGAGGATTCACTCGTGTGGGAAAAAACTGAACTGAACAAACTGAATTTCTATCTTTTGTCGCTTATTGCAAAATTGCTGATAAGTGTTTTTTTTTATTTTTTTTTATTGAACTCTGGACTCTTTATTTCCAGTGAATGTTATTGAGACTTGCATTTTATTATCTTACATTTAACTCCCCAGATCCACTTAGTTTGAACCAATCCAACAGCATCCAATCAAGTTGCAGGAGAAAACCATGAAGAACTGACGTTATGTTACTGAGCACCAGTTGGATCCAGTTACTCTGCTGTTAAAATGACGTTACATTTGGTGAAGAGCGCATGTGGCTTGTTAAGGACTCGAGACCTGAGTTGGAACTTGACTCAGGACTTGAGACTAACTTGCGACTTGCAAAATAATGACTTGGTCCCACCTCTGGTAGCCTATACCCAGTGAAATGTCACCATGTCAGTGAATTTAAACTACTGCAGTCTGAGGATATATATAGACACATGTACACATTACATGGGATTTTTTGGTTGTTTTTTTTTACCGTGGTATCGAATCGTGGAAATTCACTGATATTGGTATTGAGTACTAGATTTCTTGTACTGTGACATCCCTAGTGTTTACCACTTTGGATTTAAACTGTGAGGGTGCAGGTCGTATCCATGTGAATCCTCCTCCGTTTTCTACTTACTATTCTCGGCTCGTTACAGCCGACTGCGGTTTGTTTTGGTTGACGGATACGGAACGGATATGACGTCACGTTAGTCATACTACATCAATGAAAGCGGTAACTTCCTTCTACCTCCACATATCTCAAATTAAGCAAATATATCGAATCTGGCATTAAAAAAAAATAAATTTCAAAATCGTAAAAAAAAAATTGAGATACATAGGTGATACATAGCTGTAGATGTTCAAAGCAGCACCTTTGCTATACAGAGCCGTATTTCTGTCACTTGACACACAGGTTGCTTGGTTTTCCCACATCCTCCTCTGCCCTCCTTTCTCCTCTGACATAGTCCTCTCCTCCATATCTCTACCGAGTCAGATCGTATTTCAGAGCAACCTAAACCCCCTTGAACATCAAAGTGTCAAACCCAGGCCTACTTTTGTTTTTTAAAGACCGGCCAGGGCAGCAGGCATTGGCTCAAGTTGCCATGCACTGGCACACGTCAGTTCACGTTGGCAAGAGAGTGGTTCCGACTCAATGGCTGCCAAGTCATAGAGGAAGGACTGCCAAAGAAACTTCAAATGACCGCTCTCAATTCGTTCTCCCCTCCTCTCTATTTTACTCTCCTACTGCCATTGTCTGTTTGTCTTCCTCTCTCTTTCTCTTCATCTCTTTGTCTCTTCCTCTTTCCACTCGCCGTCTTTATCTCCTGCTCAGAGTCTGTTAATCTGATGAAGAGAAAGGTCAAACATTTGGCTAGCATAAGAAAACACCCTTGTGACAACTATGTGTGTGTTTCTTGTGTGCACAGAGAGTAGATTCATCCTCTAATGCAAAGACAGACAGGTGGTCCATCTTACTAGCAATACCACGGGGGAATAGCTGAGAGAGAGAGTACACTGGTTGTTTGTCAGTGCCTTAAAATGACCCATATGAGCATTTTGTAATGAGCTACCTCTATGGTTAAGGTTTGCTTAAGGTTATGCAACTAAACCTACTTGGTTAGATTGGGTTAGGGTAAAGGGCACAGTCATTTTTCATTTAAAATAATTCACAACCTTACTTTAAGGTCTTAGAGAAAAGATTGTGGTCACGGTTAAAAGAGACAAGATGCATATTATGGTCTCCAGTGTAAAAGTCTGCCAGTTTATAGAACCGATCATCCGTCCTGAACTCTTCTCGAAGTATTGTTTGCAGAGGTTTAACAATGTCCGTCTACTGCTGCTTTTATTCCTAAAGCCTCGGACACACCAAGAACGCCAGGAACGCGTGGCGGCTGCGTTACCTGTTGTTTTTTATTTTGGCGTCCGTGTTAACAGGTTAGAGCAGCCATACTGCCCGCGTGAGACGCGCGTCACAGTTTCCATGTCTAGACATCTGTAGAATATGTCACAGACAATGAAAGTGATCTATTGACTGTATATTAACTTCATACCAGCAACATTACTACAGTTCCATTGTCTATCTGTAGAATATGTTACGGAGATGAAAAAAAGTAAAGACTTATTTTTAAATCAACACTTCCTGCTGATTTCAAAGTAAAAGCCCTCAAGCGTTTTTTCTATGGACAGAATTCCTTCATTTGTTAACACAAGGCTTTTATTCTGAAATATGAGCAGTCAGTGCTGTGGAACATGTAGTGACTTAGAGAGCTCCATGAATTGATAAAGTATGGGGTTTAAATCAACACTTCCTGCTTTCATTTCTAAATAAAAGCCCTCAAGCGTTTTTTCTGTGTACAGAATTCCTTCATTTGTTAACACAAGGCTTTTATTCTGAAATATGTGCCGGACAGTGTTCTATAACATGGAGTGACTTAGAGAGCTTCATGAATGAATATAGTACAGAGTTTTATTGTGGATTATTACTATTATTTACAAATTACCACACGTTTCTTAACCTTTCTCTGTCTAAAATAAATATAAATGATATTTATAATGAAATGAAATGGCCATTAAAAGACAAACTCTATGTAGAAAGAAAGGGCTGACAGCAGCAGCAGCTTCAAAATGAAGAGAACTAGTGATTGTTATTTCATTAAGGAAAATGCTGTGCTGTCTTATAGACATGACCACTGACTATTTGTGTAACAATTTAGCCACAAATTCACATACTGACCATATACGGTCCAGCCATATACTTGGTTTTGACCGAGTCTTGTTTCCACCCGCTTTGTGCCAACTCCCACCCTAATGTGCTGTGTTTGGCCATCTACACCGGGCGGACCTGGTCACTGGTTGCTCAGCTCTACGTCACATTTTAATAAATGGTTGGAATGGCTTGGAAATAAAAAATGAACCGTGAGGTTCTGGAGTAATTCGCATTCGCGATTTAGTCTGCCGATGTCAGGCTATCCATCCCCGCAACCTCCCCACGACTTGCATTCGGTACTAAAACGTAGCAATCCCTTCACTCCAAAAACATTTCCTTTGAACTTAATCCAGGCGGCAATATCCCGCCACAATCTTACTGGGAAACCTCATTAATATTACATAAACAGAAGTTCTAGGGGACAGGGTTGGATGCACAAGAACCAAAGTCTAAAGGGAACTAAAGTCCTTTATGCACATTCCTCTTTGCATTTCCACCATGTCTGAAAGACATGATTAACCGATAACAAATTCAAAAATCACGTCTGTAATGCAATTTTCACATACAAATAAACAACAACACAGTCGTCATGGTTATTACTGTGGAGCGACTCTGCTCATTCAGTTGGATGTAATGAACTGACGCCAAGGAGACATGTAGATGTGAATAAAAAGGAGACTCCAGACAGAGTGTCTGACTCCAAAGTAGCAACCAGTATGCTAAGTGCTTTATGGATATCTATTTTTGCTTCAGAATGTATAACTGTAAATTAAGTTTTGCTTCTTTTGTTCACTCTGCTCACGTTCACTGCTTGTTTTTGCATTAGGGAACCAACTAAATAACTTTGTTTTAAACGTCACAAAAAATGTCCACCCTCAGTCCGAACAGGCACCCAGTGCTTTTTACTGTGTGAATGTACAGAAGTTGTAGCAGCCACAAGGTTTGTGTTTGAATGATGAGCAATGTTCAGCGCTGCCAATCCTGCTCCGATAAGATCCTGGGCAGGGCTCGAGCATAAAGACGCCCCGGGACAAAAAAATAGGATCTAGGAGGGTGAAAATTAATTATTGGACGAATTTGGGACGAGAGTTTAAAGAAAAATACCCTGCTAATGTAACAGATAGAAGAAGTGACAGTAAATAATATTTGTAATTTTTATTTCTTATGGTATGTGTTTTATTGCAATATGTATTAATTTCACCAAAATCCCTCATTTGTAGTGCTGTTCCTAAGTTTATCCTTGGTATTGGGAGTACTGTTTTAGTTTGTGCTACAGCGCCCTCTAGTGGTTGTTAGCAGACGTACTGCGTCTCTTCCGCTCTCTCGTCAGTCTGCACTGAACCTGACTGCGAGAGGTATGTATCTAATGTGGCGCGATGTAAAGTGTGAATTCTAATGTTTTAATGTTGATTTAATTGCACAGAGCAGTTTACTCTTTCATAGTATCATTAGGACAGACGAACTGGGTAATTTTCTGTCGTGCATTTTACTTGTAAAGTGAGTTTTGAGAGGCTAAGCTAACTAGCTAAACATGTGTGTGTGCTGGTGTCGCCGTTTTATCTTCCCGTGGGATACAC
>CAKALU010043239.1:0-52344 GCA_916700995.1 Hozukius guyotensis
TGTCTCGCTCCACCTCTAGACGTGAACGCGCGCTCACTACACACTGCAGAAGAGTTAGTTTAGCTCTGAGAATATCTAGTGAATGTAGAGTGGACGTTCGTGCAGAAATAAATGCTGCAGCTCCTCCAGACCAACAGAGGTTTTCCGTGTCTTGTGAAGTGACAGAGCTGTACAGAGAGTTACGTTGTCTTCTCGTTACCGACCGGGTGCCGGTGTCTTCTGCTCTCTCCGGCTGCGGGCGGAGAGAGCAGGGAGACACGCTGCAGAGCCCCGCTGCCTCAGCCTGCACTTAGGCAGGAAAAGCCAACACTAGGATCAGATCTAAATCATGTTCATGGAGAGACCTTGGTCTGGTCAGCTAACATTACTGCCAAGCAGCTGAAATATAGAGTGATATTGTGGTTTTAGCTGACGTGTGTCGCCTCACTGTTTTGAGCGATGCTCGTTCAGGTATATTTAGAGCGAGCAAGCGCGAGCCCGACGCTGACTTTCGTTGATTTCACGGCCACAGGTGTCGCTGTTAAGAAGCATTTCTGAAAGTTACAAATAGTCCCTTTAAGTCTGTAGAATATGATGTGTAGGCCATGACATCTCTGCATCACGACAATATTTAATTTAAAATGCTATTTTGACACAAATGTCACCTTTGAAGCATCAGTAAGCAGAACGTTTTTGGCATCATTGGGCAAAAATTCCATAATAACCTTTCAGCATATTGTAATTCAAGTGTTCTGAGAGAAAACTAGACTTCTGCACCTCCTCATGGCTCTGTTTTCAGGCTTTAAAAAATCTAGCCTGTGACGGGAGACTTTGACAAATCACAGGTCATTTCAGAGAGAGAGCGTTCCTATTGGCTGTGCTCTGACTGGTGGGCGGTGCTTGGTATTTCCTCAACCGATCTCAACATGGCTGCTGGGTCACAAACTTTCTCATTTTACAGCTAAACAGTACACTACAAGATGATTCTGGAAACACTTGAGGTGAGAAATAGTCATTAGAAACAGAATATTGATTCATATTTGATCAGCGCTGCCTAGTTTGACCGTTTGATCATAGTTAGTGAGTTATTGACAGCTGCTCAGAGACGGCAGACTCCAGCTCGGCTCTAATTGGTTGTTTTCCTCCGGTCTGTGAAATCTTGCAGATGCCATTAGGAGCACCATAGGACACCGGAGGACACCGAGGCACATGATTTTTTTCAGATTACCTGTCTCATGCACTACTGTCAGGATATAGTGGCTGTTTTATAAAAAATAACTTTTTTTAGTATTTGCTCCATTTCTACCCACTGCAGCCTAAACAAATATTGTGATTTCCTCCTCATCCTACGATTTCAAAATTGCAGTAAGCCATACTGCGATTTCGATAACATTTTGATTAATTGTGCAGCCCTAGTCTGCACTCTGCTGTGTGTGCATTCTCAAATAAGCAACTGATATATTAAACTACCAACAGTATTTCAATTTGTTAAAATTAGCTTCACTTTTACCACCTATGACATTAAGATGCTGCTTACATCTTAATGCGACTGTAATAATGATCCACTAATGAAATATATATAATGATATACAGTGAAAATCCGAAAGGGGCCATTCTGCATTCAGGATACTCATACTTTTTATACTGTTTGGTTGATAATACTTCTAAATGTGTAAATTTTTTGAATGTAGTGAATGGTGTAATGAACGTTCGTAATGGAGTATTTTCACATTGAAGTATTGCTACTTTAAAACATCTGGATACTTGTAAGGTAGAGCTGTACCTCTCCTGCGTCTCGCCTGCTTTGATGCTGATCCTGCCCAAAGTCAGCAGTGGGTTTCTCCTCTGGCCGCCCCAGGGAATGATGTTATGAACCCGGTTCCACACGTTCTTCCACAGAGCCGGTCCATCCCAGTGCAATCTGAGCAACATCAGATCCCCTAAGTCTCTGTCCAGGGTGATCAGGAAGGTGTAGGTCTTATTCCCCGATATATTTCCAGTGCTGTTAGAGTTTAAAAAGGAAGACAGAGGTGAGATTATTACAGCAGAAAGCATCTTGCAACAGGATGTCACATTTCTTTATTACAAAACAAAGTGATGGTCTGCAACTAAAGCAGGACAACACATGAGATTTCCTCTTCTTATACTGGTTTGGCTCTTTGATACACTGAACATGAAGGATAACACAGATAGGGAATAGTGTCTTGAATAAATTATTCACTCCATCATCCCCATTTATAGATCTCTTTCATGCAGCAGCTCCAGTTGTTTCCATGTGTGTCAGCTGCTTTCTTTCTTTATAGGGCTGAGAGCACAGCTGCATATTGCATGTGTCAAAGGCCCGAGTGCACCGAGCGTAGATGTGATGTAATTTAAGCCTGATGGGAGGTGGTACAGTACTCACACGGTGATGGGGAGGTCTCCACTCTCCTCCTTTGTTCCAGTGAGGGAGATGGTGAGAGAGGGCTCAATCCCCTCCATCTGGTTGACCAACTGGATCCTGAACTGGTAATGATAGACTACAGAGAAGGAACCGGAAACAAGAAGCTGCTAGTTTTGATCTTTTCATGGGATATTGTTGACAAAAAGAAGTATATAAACCGTCATCAGACTTAATTAAATATTAAATGTCATTGATTTATATGTCATCGCCTTGTGCATCCATCTCAGATGATCATTCAAGACTGTATACACACAGTACATTGTAGAATTATTGAATTTGCACGAAAGACACGCAGCACTGTTGCTCTATAGTATACAGTATGATATATCATATAATGACTACAGATATATAAATGTATCTTAAAGAGGACATATTATGCTTATTTTTAGGTGCATACTTGTATTTTGGGTGTCTACTAGAACATATTTACATGCTTGAATGTAAACGCTTAATTTTTCTCATACAAGCTGTGCTGCACCACCGCTTTTCACCCTCTGTCCGCTCTAACTAGCTTTGTTTGAGGGTGTGCCAATATAGCCGTTAGGCGAGTATTATGCAAATGTGTTACTTGGTGACATCACCATGTTACCGAAGAAAAGGCGGGACTTCAAGCAAGGTGTTTCAGGCGGTTCAGGAGCAGTGTTTCTGTGAAGGAGAGTAACTCTCTTTGGCCTGGGCTTTCTAACTTTGCAGACCTTTTACATGCCTATAAAAACTATATAACACACTAATAGCATAATAGGTCCCCTTTAAGGCCGTTTGGTTGAAATGACGAGGACAACCACATACGTTTGTAAGGCATCCGAGAGCGTGTGTTCAGGTAGAGCCTCTTGCTGGCGCCACTGCGAACCTTCCTGATATTGTAGCCAAGTGTGTTGCAGCGATTCTTCCGACAGTCCAGGCAGACGCCTTTGTCAAAAGCACTTTTGTCACTGCACCTGTAGGCCATGCTCTGCTTGTCTTTATTCAGTACAGAGTCCATGAATAGATGGACGGACCGCTCATGAGCACATTTAATTGTCTGCTGGAAACCTATGGGAGGAAATAAAAAAATATGGTGGACATTTAAAACGTGAGACATTGACAGATCAATTCCACACAAAATATTCTCCTGTGCATTGAGAGGCTGTGGAGTATCTTAATCATATAGTGTCTGACCATTATTTGCGGATTGACTTCATTATCACCAAAGCCTGACATCTATCAGACTGTCCTCCTGTCATGTCTCCTAAAAGCGTCTCATTATGTCTGACACTGGTCTGCTCTGGAGGCCTTTTCTCTGTGTAGACTCTTGTAGCCTGGAGGCAGCTCAGCTCAGAGGGATGGACCGAGCGGAGGAAGGCACATGTTGCTAATTAACTCCCGAGGATGACAGATGCTTTAATGTGGCTCTCGCTGTCATATTATGCGGATGTGTTTTGGATTGAGAAGCACCATAAATCCCAGAGCCACTTGTGTTAGACTGGAGGGAATTAAACTCAGAACGAGAAACTGTCAACAAGCAAAAGATGATGAATTGGTGCCCAAGATATTCCTTCTGAACCAGTGTTTTGAGGTGGCAAGACCAATTAAGACAAAAAAAATGTTATGATAGAGCAGAGGAAGAGGCAAACCAGTAAGCGGTTAAGCAGCAGAACACATTTTCTCTACAGATGCAGGGTTGTAAATGGCACACAGAAAGCGGAATATGGCAAGTCTGTTCAGGCCTGAACGAGAGCAGCACCCTTACATATCACTTTGAAAACATAAATGGTGTCCCTGAGAAGTAACTGTAATGGTATTTTTGGTCTGGATTTGTTTCAGACTATTTGTTTCAGAAAAGATGTAGAAATGTTAAAATATTTAGGTTTAGTCTCATCACAATGTTCTTTTTCAGGTGGTATGCTGAAATCACTGAAACCTAAATGCCGTTCTCAAGACACCTAAATCTTCTGTATTTCTTCTGTAGATGGCTTTTTCTAAAGTCAGAACTGTAACAGTGGGTTACAATTAGTGGTGCAACGGTTCAATAAGCCCACACTTCAGTTTGTATTGCAGTTTTTGGGTCACGGTTTCGGTTTGGTTAGTTTTGCACATTAGAGAGAAGAAAAACATAAACATTTCTAACATGTTTGATCTCCAAAATATGTAAATAGATAAACTGATTGATTGATTGATTGATTGATAGTAATAAATTATATTTCTGTATTATATGAAACCAAAGTAATAAAAATAAAGACGTATATAAGTGATAATTGCCTCTTCTATGTCTCTGGCAACTCATCAAATAATTAGCATGCCTGAATTTAATATTGGTGCAACGGTTCAACAATCCCACGGTTCGTTTTGTACGTCATTGAACGGCTCATTTTCTTTTTGCGGTTCGGTTTTGCATCCTTAGTTACAATATAGATTAGTCAATCATGATCTACTGGCCAGGAAATATTCATGGTCCTCAGAGGTTGAATCGTGATCTTTCCGGTACCTGTGGAACTCAAAATCCACAGTCAGCTTTGTACTAAAGATATTTCAAAACTAATGGCTGACATTTCAAGAGACATCGTGACCTTTTTATAGAATCTCCATGAGGTCAAATCTGTCAATTTGTATACAAAAAATGTGGAAAAGAAATATATATAACATGGAAATTTCTGAGCATATTCAAGGTCCCCAGAAGATAAACCTTTTTTTTAGCCTCACCCTCGGGGCAAATTTTACATTTTAGCCTCACTAATGCAATAAAAAGAGCAGGAAGTTCTTTCTGTCGAACCCTTTTTTTTATATTTTAATGTGTATTAAACATTACAGCCTCTAAGGACCACTTGCAGGGCTTTCGATTTTATTGTCCCCAGAGGACCATATTAAATAGTGAGTACATATATGTATTTTTTTTAATATATTTTCATTTTCTAAGGTGTTGTAGTGAGTTCTTTATCGTACCGTTGAGCCCGTACTCGGATACGTGATCGTAAATGTTATGCAGGTCACATCCCGGTTGGAAGTCTCCTCCGTTGGGGTAAAAGTCATAATGTGCCACAGCTTGCTTGATGCCCACGCTGAGGCCCAGACGCTTCTGGGTGAAGGTGTGGATGGCATCCACAAATTCAGCATCATCAGGAGACAGTCTGTCTGTGGGAGACATGCCTTCAAACAGCGGCCCCGCTGGGTCGAGACCTTCGACAGATACAATCAAGAACCGTTTTATTACAGAATAAAATACAAATATACTTTAGCAAATTATATTTGTTTTGGCCAGTGGATTTAAACTCACCAGTTATTCTTCCAATCTTGTCCGAACCTTCCAGATAGCTTCCAGCAAATCCAGAGATGTGAGCGCCAAGGCTGTAGCCAATCAGATGAACCTTTCTAACTGGGAACTGGTAGTGTACCTGTTTGGGTTTATGACAGCTACATTATTTAACAACGTAAATGTGGTACCTGCATGGCATTTTAAGCTGCCTCTTCAGTATAAAAATGCACCAATTGATTTGACTTAATTGCATGATATTTAAAATCAAGAGGCCTTCATTAGAGAAATTTCCCCTGACCTGAAGTGACTGCAGCAGGTGAGCTATGTCTTTTCCAACAGTGCGGGTGCTCTGTGCAGCTGTGGGGTAGTGCTGGTGAGCCAGGGACAGCCAGTCGGTAATCACCACGTTGACGTTTATTAGACTTGTCTTCAGGATTGCGGCTAACCTGAGCACCCAGCTCTCCATCATACCATCCACCTTAGGAAAAACAAGACACAGTGTAACTCCTAAGTATAATGGTTTAAAGAACCTTGTCAAGTTCAACTAACTGCACCCAGTGAAAGAAAGTTTAAATATTGATGTGTAACTTAATTGACCTCAGTTTTAAATGGGTCTCTGCAGGCATTTTCAGAGTGTCTCTGCATGTTTACTTCATATATCTCAGCGATTCATATGCAACATTTACATCTGAAACTATGCCAGCAGCAATTCCCCCATACCGGCCCGAGTTCCATGTTTTGTATGCAGTGGCTCAAGTCAGTGAAGTGGAAGAAAAGTTGACCTTACCGACCACCCGTGAGTGATGATGATGAGGGGATTACTGCTGTTGAAGCCACAGGAGGTGAGCGTGTGCAGCTGCAGAGGGTCCAGTGGGCAGTTGTCCTCACCTTCTGAAAACATCCTGAAGGCTGAACTGCTGACGTACGGCTCGTTCAGCCTCAGGACTACACTCTGCTCTGTATCCGCTGCACCTCCGAAATCAAACAGCACAAGAGTTATCTTCTGATGTGTTTACTTTGAGGTGAATGATTACAAATAACGCATGAAAATTCAGCTTCTCTGTGCCCTCGAGAGTAGAAGAAAAGTTTTAATTTATGTATTGATAAAATTATCTAAGGGAAACACTTCCTGTTGAGGCCCATTTGGACTGCAGGCTGACTAACGCCCTTTTAGAAGCACTTTGCTTTGTTTCCAGGTCATGCAGACCTCTTTGGCAGATGCACACAGATAACACTTCACAAGAAGTCCCATCAAGTGAATCTCTGCCAGACTCTTCTCGTAATTTCTTATATAAACTCCTCCTCCCTCAACATCTTTAAAAACCACAGCCCACAGTCACTCACAAACTTTGTAGATCCTCCTCCAAAGACATCTATCATTACGTTTCCTCTATGTTTCGTCATTGATTCGTGTCCAGCATATTTGTTATTCTAACATTTTAATGTTAATAATGCCAGAAACCCAGGCGCCTGAACGCTCGGTGATACAGTTGCCGTCCGATGAGCTCTGGTTGCTGATATGAGGAAAACTTTTCCACAGTGAAAGTAATGAAAAGTAATTATCCATCCATCCATCATCCATCATCCACCCCTCTGCTCATTAAATCCCACATTTTCCTCAGTGTGTCTCTTCATTTTTATGACTGTTTATCCATAAGAACACGGAGAGCAATTAAAAACAGTCTGACTCATGAGTAACAGAGCACCAGAGTGTGCTTTACAAATCTCACACTGTAATTAGTTTAATTAGGTTTCTGCAATAATGTTGAAGAATAAAAAAGAAAACTGCAGCAGTGTTTGCATGCACTGTGGCCCAGAGACAGATTTTTAATCTGTACTATTTTATATGTTAATTCACCGAATCAAATGATTGAGGGAAAAACTTAGGTGGTATGAAATTTACATAATTAGTAGTTAGTTATTATGGACAAACTCAGCATCAGCAGATTTAAGAAAAAAGGGAAATATTTTAGAAACTTTAAATAAAACAGCTAATGTCCAGCATTATTCCCAACTGTTTGGTTATTGTATCCTCTATATTTTCAGCAACAGCCACCATAATGTCACAAGTCATTCAGCATTCAATTCAAAACATTAAGAGTGTCATAATTCAAAACATTTTCAATACAGAATACAAGAAGTGCCGTAGAGTGTTGTTTCCATTTCTATTTTAGTTGTTTAAGAGATTTTTTAAAAAGGATTAAACTGTATGAATGTCAATTGAGTTTTGCCTGATGGCAAATATATGGATAAAATGTATTATCCATGGCAAAAATGTATTCTCTCAGGAGTATAAGCAAAACAAAAGAGGTGTTTTACAATCTAACAAGAACAAGATGTGAAGAAATTAGGAGATAACATCTCGGCTCGACACACAGCTCTGTGCTGTTCAGTGGATTTTAGACAGAACATTTGATGAATTGTTTGATATTAAATGTAATTTGAATCAATAGTCTTCAAATTAACAGTAAAACCAGATAGAACAGGAGATCTGAAAGTTGACACCCTAAAGCTGCGTGGTGCTGCTGGAGCCAACTGGAGGCTTCATCTTCACAAACACGTGTTGCGCAGCTGAACTTTGTTCCAAACACACAGAAGTTTATTTTAGATTCTAAAGGAGAGAAGATCCCAAAATTACCAAGGAAAATTAATTAAAGTTAGATTATTCACAATACAACTTGAATATATCTATGTGAGGTAATGGTTAGGCTGTAAAACATTGATGTCTTGTTGTAAATACTTCACTCAGCATCATATCATTTCAGATAAAGAATATGCAATATTTTCATTGTACATTTATTGTCACTGCAAATTTGGGAGGAAAAAAAAAATCAAATTTAAGAGGTTAAAGGCCCAATTTTGAAACTTCAGTTTGGTGCCCCCTGTTTGAAAGCTGTCACCAGGAGCTTGATATTGATTACATAATTTGTTGCTTTGAATATGTGAACTGACAGCATGACATGGCTGATTTTGAGTTGTACAGTTTAGGGTGTCCAGTTGAACCTATGAAACAAATGTCTTTTATCATACTCTTTTTCACTCACCTGCTCTGCTTTCTTTGATTCTCTTCCCCTCATTGAGGTGGTACATTAACAGCAAACAGCACAGGATTTTGGCCACAGACATGGTGTCGCACAGACACTTTGGTTATTCCTTTGAACCAACACTTCTCCCACAGGTGATGCTTAAAATCTTTAGTCTGGGTAATGTAGAGTCTGGTGGTGAGATCCTTTTGTCTGCGGGTGTAGAAGCTGTTTTAAAAAAGCCTCATTGCTGTCAGAGTTGGAAACACTTTGTACAGAAAGAGAGGGGACACCAGGAGTCATGGTTTATGGATAAGGGCACCCTGATTGGCTGGGGGCCGGGTCATGTAGATCGAAACACATTGTGAAAGAGCAAAGGTATAAACGGGGAGGGGATCTGCACTGATAGTGACTGAGAGCTAGAATTAGATCCTTCATTCAGACCCTCTCCATGTCCCACCTATAGGAGTTAGAAATGTCCTTCTATATGTATAGTTTATGTATAGAACTGCCAGTTTCAAGCCAAAATTTAGCGTATGGACAAAACATGAGTGACTAATGCAGTCCAAAAATTACACAACACCTGTTTGAACAGGTGAAAATTGCACTTCATGTACCCAGTGATCTCAGTCTAACAACATACTGTATTCGGTTATCTTTTTTTGCAACAAAATCAATATACACATGTACTATTACATTTTCACTGGACTGTTTTCAAGTGTCAGTTTGTCCCTGCCAGGTAAATGATGCCAATAAACATAGTACGCAAACAAGGTTGTTTGTTGAACAAAACAAATATGAAAAAAAATATTGTCTAAATGAATACACTGATACTAAGAAATCAAATAGATTAAATTTGTATTAATCAATATCTTTGATATTAACACTGAATCAAATGATGGAAAGGGGGTAACAGAAACACAACAGTTTTCCCCCCAACATACCATCAAACTACTATATTTTGGTGTCTGTGTATCTGTCAGCTTGTTTTGATATTTTTCTGCGTGTTCATGGACAGAAATGAATTATAGCTGTTTAAGGAATTGTCATTTAACATTCCTGTATTGCTCTATTTTGAAATAAACCAGGAGAAATCTCAATTTGAGTTCTGATTAAATGTCCCTTTGACCATAATCTCAAATTATTAGATTAATAATTGATGCTGTTTAAATCACTATAGGTCCCATTCAATAGTTTCTGAGACTCTTTGGAAATTCAAATATGGTCACTGAGTGTGTGCGATATCGTTATTTAATGCTTAAATCAAATTGCAATTAAACCATGTAACGGAGTGCTTATATGTTCTTATATCAGCTTCTATGATAAAAGTAATATGAATTATCCAGCGGTTTTAAATGCATTTACACCACCAATATTTTTTTAAACATTTACCATGGATGTATTCATGTAATATGCCCGTAAAGTTAAGGTGTATTGGTGTTGGATGTGTTGTTTAAGCTACTGGATGCCTAAATTTCCTTTGGGATCAATAAAGTATCTATCTATCTATCTATCTATCTATCTAAAGAACCGTCCCACATCAGGTCATTCACACACATATAAACACACCTATAGTTTCTATTGTTCAGGTTTCAGGTGGTACATTAAGTATGAACAGAACAACGATCTCTAATCACGTTCTTTAAAGCCTCATTTCAGTCCAGCAGCAAAAGAGTTAACGCCACAGTTTGTCTAATGTGTGATGTCACAACATCTGCAGGGGAACAGTTTGGAAGAGCAAACATGATGAACCTTTGCTTTTCCAAGAACTGTGTGTGTATATATGGGCATGCTGTTTTGGCAGCCAATCACTGCTTTTATGGACAAATGTACACAAATATAACAGTTTATCCAGTTCAGACAAAAAAAGCAATACTATAAATACTACTATAAAGAATGAGAATGAATCAAGGCAGCCATAAGGGTACAAATACACAATTCCTTTTCAGATTAAGGACAAAAAACTGAAGGAATACTTTCATATGAGCATGTACAGTATGGTCCATTAATATGTTAAGATGTTCATAAAGTCGAAGAGAGGATGCATTCTGGGGAAGAGCTCTGAAACCATTGAACCACAAAAATACACTCTTCATCCATTCTCCATGAAGTTATATAAGCTTTTCCAGTCGTCCTCTTTAAAATTTTAATGTTTTTCTGCTGTACTTTCTACTCGTATTGATGATTGTGTATATTTACTTGGGCGATTGAGTATTGACTTAAGATTTTATTTGTTGAATGAATGCCTCGTCTATAACAAACTGTTTGTGTTAGTATGTGTGAATGAGTGTGTTTGAGTGCTCTACATCTGTCTGTGTGAGGACCAATTTCAGTCCAATTTAGAGTGAGGACATTTTTGGAAGTGGGGACATATTGGCCGTTCCTCACCTCTTCAAATGTCTTTTTGAGAGTAAGACATCAAACTAACATCATTCATAGGAGTGTAGCGATGAGCGTCATGATATCTTTAACAAATAAAAAAATAAAAATAAACAGTTGAAGATGTGTTCCTTCTTATGTATAACATGTCTCAAACCAGTGTGTTCAATATTTTCAACATTTCTTAGTTTTTTGTATCGTCTTTCCAGATTTCAGCGTAAAATGAAAATATTGAAATCACTTCAATGGGTACAATATGCTTCTGTTTTTGTTCACAAGCAAAATCTTACCTACATAAATTCAATTGGATTCACAGACACACATTTTGACTTGTCTCGCTCCGTTCTATTCCTAGTAAGTCATGACAGTGTGACAGTGAGCCAGTATGCACTATACCAGGACTGTGAACGTGAAGCAGCTAAATAGAATCCAGCCATCATTCATTTTATTATTTACACCTGTGCTTTTCCTAATGTGACAAAAAAAAGGTCTTCCGTGAAAAGGCCCTTTTCTCCCATTGGATTATAACAATGCTGGCTGACAATGTTTTCATTAAAATAAAGAGCAAATGTCAGAAATTGATTGGTCAAAAATTCTCCCTTCAAACACCTTAGCTGGCAACAAACCCCAATTATCTTACACAGAAAGTGAGTTTACATTTCTTGCCTTGGACTAGCACACATTATTCTTTTTCTAAAAAAGAAAAAAACTCTGACCTTCGCAATAGAAGTGGTTATAATCAGTTTACCTTTTGGGAGACATCATAGTTGCATATCATCACATTTTTGTATCACAAAATATATATACAGTAAATATATATTGTTACACCCCTAATTACCAGCGGTGACAGTGACACTGGTATTGTTTTCACCTTTTGAGAGTGTCATCATGGCAAAATATGCTCATGGCGACAACTATAGCAGGAACTACCACAGAAGCAGTTTTGGGTACTTTGCCACGGACGGATTTTGTCACCGTGACAGCATCACCACCTTGCAAAATGCACTTACGAAACGTAAAACAAATGTGAAGTTGAGATAAAAATGACTTTTCCATGACACACTATACTATGACTTTTTATGATGTTTTTATGAGATACTATACTATGACTTTATTTATTTATTCGACATCCTATACTATGACTTTTTTTTTTATTTTTTTGACATACTATTAAGTGACTTTTTTTTCTTCATACTACACTATGACATTTTTTAAATGTTTTTTGACATACTATACTATGACTTTTTTATTTTTTGGAAATACTATACTATGGCTTTTTTTAAATACTATACGATGACTGCTTTCGACACTCTATACTATGTATTTTTTTCATGAAATATTTTGATATACTATACTATGACTTTTTTCATGAGATTTTTAGATATACTATACTATGACTATTTTTCATGAAATGTTTTAAACATACTATAGTATGAATTTGTTTTATGGATATTTTTCGACATACTATACTATGACTTTTTTTTTCATAACATTTTTATACATACTATACTATGACTGTTTTTTTCTTGAAATATTTCAACATACCAGACTATGACTTTTTTTCATGAAATTTTTCGACATACTATACTATGACTTTTTTTTTTTTGTCAACATCGATACTATGACTTTTTGATTTTTTGGACATACTATGCTATGATTTTTTTTCCAACATACTATACTATGACTTTTTTACTTTTTTCGATATACTATACTATGTCTTTTTTCCGACGTGTTCTATTATGATTTTTTAAAAGATTTTCGACATATTATAATATGACTTTTTTTGACATACTACACTATGACTTTTTTTTAATTTTTCCAACATACTACACTATGAAATTGTTTTGACATTTTATACTATAACTTTTTTTCATCAAATTTTTCCACATACTATACTAAAACCAAAACTATACTCTGACTTTTGTTTTTGACATACTATACGATGACTTTTTTTTCATGAAATCTTTCGACCTACTATACTATGACCTTTTTTCTGTGACATTTTTTGACATACTATACTATGACTTTTTTTAGGACATTTTTCAACATACTATCTTTTGACTTTTTTTCATGAAATCTTTCGACATGCTATACTATGCCTTTTTTTCGACATACTATACTATTACTTTTTTAATTTTTTTGACAAACTATACTATGATTTTTTTTACATACTATACTATGACTTTTTTATTTTTTTGACAGCCTATACTATGACTTTTTTTTCAACATACTATACTATGACTTCTTTAAGTTATTTTTGTTATTTGTTATTTTTCCTTTTTTTTTAGAGCATCTACATAACAGTATAAACAAATAATTTCAACATACTTTATTCAACATTAAGATACACTGAAAAGGGCAAACAGTTGATTCAGACAGACAAAGACAGATAATGTAATGTAACTACCTTAGAAAAAGCAAATAAGCAACAACAACAAAAAATACCATATAAAAAGATAAAGTTTTACTTCCTGACAGGCTGCCACTCTGGCCCAAGCACTGACATCAAGTGTACGCCATTTCACTGAACAACAGTGAAACAAACACCTTCAACTGCTTTTCATACATGCATACTGTAATTATTCTGATTCAAATGTCAGCCACATAAATGAAGTATAATGGGCACTCTACATGAGTGTTAACGATGGTTCTGGTGAAAGCAGTACCAAAAGATGCACTGCATGTTTAATCCACATCATAGAAAAATCTCTGTTTCATGTGTGTGCCTCTGGCTTCTGTTTCACAAAAATAAAACAAACAACTGAAATTTAAATGATTGTCATGTTGCCAAACAATTGTCATGTGTTGTAAAATGACATTCAGTGCAGTGCAATATAATCTCACAATTCGTGTATGTACAAATGCATGTTCAAATGTCAGATACCTGCATTAACATCAGCATAGGTCTATATGCATCCTGTTGTCTTCCAGGCTGGGTTACAAGTCATATTATTCTAAATCATGGCCTGTCTTTGAAATTCACATTTCTGTGCTCACAGGATATGAAGCATTATGAAATACAAAAACACG
Organism: Hozukius guyotensis; assembly: GCA_916700995.1. Taxonomy (NCBI): domain Eukaryota; kingdom Metazoa; phylum Chordata; class Actinopteri; order Perciformes; family Sebastidae; genus Hozukius; species Hozukius guyotensis. The sequence continues at coordinate 14,084 of CAKALU010043239.1, forward strand.
ATTAATAAAGGTAAGTCCATTTTACATTTCCAAATAGTATTGTCCCTTTTGCAATTTGTTGTTGGAACCAAAGCTAAACTCCCAAATTTGTGCTTTATTACACATTTTACCTCAGCTCAGAAGAGTTTTTAATGTAAACAGTTTAAAGTCAGTGTTTGCATATTGCCCCTGATACAGCATGTGCACTGACACAATTCAAAAAGGATTTCTGAAACATTAGGAAAAGCTTCTGCTGGAAATCAACATGTTTTTATTTTATTTTTATACGAGTAAATTTGTAATCCAGCAATATAACACAACTTCGTGTGCCACGAAATTACGGAGATGATGACAAAGTAAGCATGCCAGTAGAATCATTTAAGGCTGGATTTTCTACATAAATGTGTTATAAAAACTACAACGCTGTAAGCATGATGAAGCAATCAATCACACTTTTTTTTTTTTTTTTTACACATATGCAAAGGATGAAGTGAAATAGAATAAGGAAGTCACTCCACCAAACACATAATTACTTGGCTAAAAGTAATATAAATTACTATATTTCCATATTAAATCAACTGTCTCCTAAGTGCTACATATATTTAATGCCCCGGTTTGTTAGGTAGACAGTAGTAAAAATAAAAATGCTGTACAGAAACTTGGCAAATATTTCTAACGAGAGGAGATGATCCCAGTTAGGAAATAGGAGACTTTAAAAAAGAAAGGTGTATAGCTACAATGCAGAGGAAACTCTCCATAGTAGGTTATGATTTCATAGAATTAAAGGAAAAGCTTGATGTCCAAAGAGAATATGTTCATCAAGCAAGTCTAATATTTTGATATATGAAAGAGCCCCAGGCAGATAGAACCAGGAACCTAGCAATAGACCAGTCTTTCTAAGAAAAAAAAAAGAAGAGAATTTAAAGGCTTCATAAAACATCCGAGCATATTTTATAAATGACTACAAAATTGTATAGTCAGATGAATGCTTTATATTAAACATTATCTGTAAATTTTCTCAGACTTTTTATTGTAAAAATGTATAAAACAGCTTCATAGATGAACATTTTTGCCTTCTGAGGGTGAAAACCAGCTGCGTTGTTGCTTTGCAATCCTTGATCTGAATTTTAACTCATAGTTATCATTTCATATTTGTCCTTGACGTTGTTCTCCTCCTGTTTTTCAGGCTCAGGGTGGTGCAACTCAATGAAGAGGAAGTAAATGCCCGCTCCTACTGCTCCGCCCACCATGGGTCCTGCCACAGGGATCCACCACCAGCAACCTCCAGCTCTGCAGAGAGGACCCATACACATTAATAAATATGACAATTTCAATGTATTTACTATTATTTACACAGCATCCTACATGAATAAAACCTTACCATATATATATATACTTTGTATATGGCAAGCCGTTCAGGAAATGATTATATATATAATGTATATTCAGGATTTCATTCCATATACTCAGAGTTCATTCAATATATTCAGGATTTCATTCAATATTCTCAAATTTCACATTATATATATAATAATTTCCTGAATGGCTTGCCATATGTATATATATATATATATATATATATATATATATATTTAATCTGTACAAAAAGTCAAAAAAAAAAAAAAAGTGTAAAAATGACACGAATAGAGTTGGTTATGTTGCAGACTACTTTTTGGCTCGTCACAGTAACTTCCTGGAGTCACTGCTCTTTGTGGTAAGCTAAGCTAAGATAACTGGCTGCTGTCCATCCCTTTATATTTACCATATTGACATGAGATACACATGCTCTGATCATACTCTTATACTCATCATAATTACCTTGAATGGCTGACATGAGGCCTCCATGTTGGTTTGGTTATCATACACTTGTACTGACACATTATATGTCAAATATATCGGAGATTTCCAATCATAATTATGACTGGGACGTAAAACTCAGATATGACATAATGAAAGATGCGATTGAGTTGCATTATGGGAAATGTAGGATCCAGCTTGATCCATACTAGCCACTAAAACTGAGGATAACTTAACCTTGGCTTCACTTTTGACCATTCTTATTTTATCTGTCTCTCGCAAGTCCGCCAATTTTATAGAAATACTGCCAGAGTACTCTTTTGAATGAAATAATGTACACTGCCTCTCCGATCTGTATGTTTATGTATCATCCTACCAGAGGCGAGTTATCCCAGATTACAGTAAAGTCTTAAGGAGCTCTGTGCGTTAGACCTACTGCATGTGTCCTCATTCTCACTCTGGCCGACCTCAGACAGAGCAGGAGGGAGATTAGATTCCTGCGGGTCAATGTGGCTGTTAGCAGCTTTTACTGCAGGTGAAAGGACTTCAGCTAACAGAGCTAATGCTCAGGCCTGAAAGTAAACAAGCGTCTGAGCAGGTCATCTCTCTCTTCTGTAGGCATTCAAGGCCTATAGAAAGGAGGCTGGGTCACGCGTCATATCTCCGGGGGTATAACACATGCGCAGTATAATCTCGCCTGCACTCGCCGAAATTGAGCCAATCGCAACGCACGACCGCAGCTTCAGTTACACTGCACATGTGTTATACCCCATACCCCAAGACCCATGTCCGCCCGTGACCCAGCCTCCTTTCCATAGGCCTTGTAGGCATTCAGGAAGTAGACGAGAGAGGGAAGGCGGCTGGATTATAGACTTTAATCTATGACCACAGCTAAGATGATCAGGCTAGGAGACAGTGGGTCACATTGACACCATGTGGACATTGTATGGAGCCAAGCGCCACCCTCCAATGGATCGGACTGCATTTGTAGCCGCTTTATTTATATCATAAATGTAAAAGATTATGTCAGATTTAGCACACACTTTATGCATGATATGAACATGATAGCACGAAGGGCTTATAGTATGTGCATTAAAGCAATCTTGCTGCATATCTATATATGAGCCATCTGGTGATAGTTACAATTGTGACATGGAGACACAGTATCTGTACCATACATAGCAAGCCTTTAGACTGCCTTCAATCCTTCTTTATGTTATTTACTAAATCAAATAAGGTGAATCAAGTACTCCTTTAAAAAACAACAACATGCTTTTATGTTGCTTTTATAAAAGCGTCATATTTATCCAAGCTATATTTTGGACTTAGTTTGACAACCACATATTCTCCACTCTTAATGCAAGTGGCAAGCACAGACACTTTTGAGGGCAGGGGTTAAAGCGAAAGGAACAGGGCAGGGCCAGTGATCTACAGAGCACTGAGGGCAAAGACAAAAACAGCATAAATGTATAAATGTTAACACGTGAATAAAAGAAAAGCTTGATTTGCTATAAACGGTCAACTATGGCAGTGAAATAAGGCTTCAGAGACCAATCATCAAGCCAAAAAGGTTGCAATTTCTGACGGTTGTCTGTAAAAGCCCCAGTATTAGAGTTTGAGAGGCTACCTTCAGAGAAAATCTTTTAACCACCTCAAAGACATTCTGGTAAACCGTTCGTCATCTCAGCAGAAAACAGGACATTGTTCTCAGCAAGGACAGCACTGACTTCATCTGGAGAAGTTGGTGAAAATAAACACTTTGAGAAACTAAACATGACCTGGGAAGATCCGGAAGCTCTGAGCCTACGGTATCTCATTGGCAGAGTTCATCGGTTAGTGAGACAGCTCCTCTGAGGAAGGGTGCCAGGGGTGGTTGAGATCAACTCCTGAAATGCTACCAGCTTTGAATGTTTTACGGTGCAACCCTTAACGTGCCTGGTCAGTGTCACAGTGATTTTGGATAAAGAGAGCCTCAGAACTGGCACAAGAGTCCGACCGACTGACCGAGTCACTGACCAGCCAACGTTGTCATCCTCAGAGCCTGAAAAAGGCAACCAGAGGAATGCGTTCCAACTTTCCAAGGGATCACACTACTTTGCCTCAGTGATAATTAAAGCTTAATTCAAGCAGGCTGTTCTCATTCACTGTCTGTACTTCTACCTATGAGAAGTAATACACTGTAATTCGTATATAACCCACGTAATCATGAGCCAGGACGTGCAGGGCTGCCTCTAAGGATGTCACGTGATGTAGTATATAGAGTGACAAATTCCATAGGGAGGAGGTCGGGGTGAATGGATGGGTCAAACAAGCCATCACGTTGTCATTCCCAACTCCCAAACTATGATGCTCTGGGTACCCCTCTAGCGTCAGTTTTAGACTCATTACATGCCATAGTGTCTTTTGAAAATAAACTTTGTGTTCACATGAAACGTACAGTTTCCGCTCGTTACATGCATACAGTCTCTTTTCAAAATAAAATTCCAACGTAGGTTTACTTAGATTTCAGTTTTACTTAAGCAACAAAACTACGTGGTTGGGTTTTGGCAACTTAAGTACTTAGGAAAAGATCATGGTTTGGGTTAAAATAAGTATGTTTGTTACGTAACTGGCATTAGTGAAGTACGGAAGTTATGTAACAAAACAAAAGTAAAATAAGTCAATGTTTCACACGGGACACCAACAGCGGTCTCCTGGGTGAAAGTCCTGTGTTTTTTTGACAAAGGCATGACCCACAACTCTAACTCTTTTTGCTTGTTGCCTCCGTTGGTTAGGTTGGTTAGGTTGGTTAGGCTAGTTAGGCTAGTTAGGTTAAGGCATGAGGAGCGGAATTAGTTAGGTTTAAGGTAAGAATATCAGTGTAACAAATGGGCTTTATGGGCTTTCGGTCCAATGGGACATTTTTCAGACTATTGGGGTTTCGGAATAATGGGCCGCCGAAACAATGGCATGGCACCGTTGTATGAGGGTATGAGGATAAATTGAATCAAGATACTGGAAAGAAGTTATGTCCACGTCACAGAACAGTGGAACAACATTTTAGCCCTGCACAGACAATCGAGAGGTCATACCACTTTGCTTATCCACCCTATATGAGTTTGTAGATTTTGGAAATGTTCCAGGAGGTATCCTGTAGGAGTACAGTATACAAAGTCTGCTCTTGTGAGCCATTTAGTTTATATACATGCAGCGTGACAGCTTTGTTTGCATTTTTCAAGTTTTTTGCAAGTCCAAAGTGAAAGTGAGACAGGGATGCACCTTGTCCCCCCTTGTGTTTGCAACATGCAGACAGTATCTGAATGTAAGACTCGGTAACATTAGATCGGCACCTTCGCTGTGTGATGTTATCGCTTTTTGTTTTATTAAATTGTGGTTGAACTTTGCAGTGGTTGAAGTGATCAGGCATATCTGGTTGTCTCTGAGTGAAATGTGACACTTTATATATAAAACTAATTAATTTGTTTAAACAAAAATGAGGAATCATAATGATTACCTCTGGTTAGAAGAGAGATAAAGAGAGAGTAAAAAGAAGAAAGAGAGACTGAGGAACATACAATCCTGCCACTTGAGTAATAAAGCATTGAATATTTCATATTCACTTAAATCCCAAAGCCCTTTTTAAAAATGCAGGAAAAAACACGAATGGTCTTTGAAATATTAATTCAGATTGTCAAGAGAGCAGAGATGGAGCTACAAACGCTGTTCCTAATGTGGGATAGAAGAGAGCAGCCACTTGGTTAAAAGCAGAGTTTCTTACATAACACATCTACTACTACGTCTCAGGCAGTGGTGAGAGTGAGAGCAGCAGTAAATAATGGACTAATAGTTCTCTCAGGCAGGTGACAAAAATGTCTTCCATTTTTCTGATAGTAATCCCCAACATAGTCCTGGATATTTGAAACTGTTAAACACTTTCTTTTTTAATATTTGCATTTTTTCAAACACTGTGCTTTAAAATGACAGGCTCCTTTTTGTTTCTTTAAAGGAACAGTGTGTAGGATCTGGCGGTATCTAGCGGTGAGGTTGCAGATTACAGCTTCTCCTGTGTGCCAAGCGTGTAGGAGAGCTACGGTGGCCGAAGCAAAAACGTGAATGGCCCTCTCTAGAGCCAGTTGTTGTAAGAGTAGAGTGCGTACAGTAGAGTGTGTGTGTACGTGGGAAGTGAGTGGTGAAGCAAGAGAGAGAGAGAGCAGCGGCAACGGCAGCCAGTAAAGTTATCGACTCCAGCCCAAGCAGGAAAATTAACAGAGTTTGGTTTGTCCGTTATTAGAACATGGCGGACTCCATGAAGACGACCCACTTACGAAAACACAAAGACTCTTTTCAGGTGAATATACACTAAAGAAAACATACTTATTAATATTATGTTCCATTTCTGCCAATAAATCCTCCTAATTATTACACACTGGTCCTTTTTTTTTTTTTTTAAGATTTTTTTTTTTTTAGGTTTTTGATAGATAGGTTTTTTATACAGCGGCGCTCAAACACTGGTCCTTTAAGAGTAAAATTACCTGAATACGTCCATCCCCCACCCGGCCACAGCCGTGAAGAACCGTGGGCCAAGGTCTCGCGCCGGGTTGATTGGATAGCCGCAGTTCAGACCCATGGACACTCCGATGGCCATGATGATCAGGCCGATGCACAGAGGCTCCATGCCTTTTGGAGCACCGATATTCTTCCTGTCGGTGATGGCCAGGATGCACAGGATCAGCGCCGCAGTTGCAATTATCTTAAAAACAAAAGCATCACGTATCAGTTATATTCACAAAATTCGAGACGACAACAACACATACAGTTCTAAATGAATTGAGCAATCCTGAAATATAAAAATAAAAGAACATGTCTTTGTTGTTGTTGTTGTTGTTGAGTATCCTCATGGTGACCTCTGCCCTACGTTAGTTTGTCTAAGCTTATTATGGGGCTTCCCCTTTCCCCTGGTTTCAGTCTGTGTTAGGCAGCTTTACTACACAGCCCCATATGGCTGTATATTTCACATCATAAACATATTATCTAAAAATATAGATTTTGTTTAATTTTACAGACTCTAACCATTTAAAGGCACTCGTTTGTGAACAAACAAAATGCCAAATGCCCATTACCAAATATCACCATGCACTTGCTATTACTCTCAAATTCATTGGTAGATCTCGTCATAACTCTGTTTCTGATGGCGTAGCCGCTTAGTTTACATTAGTAATGCTTGTAAACATTGGCATAAATTATAGCATTATTTTGAAATATAATCAGTTAACATAATGCTAAATTTTCATCTAAAACACAACCTCTTATGAATGTGAATATACCTCAAATTCATATGATCAGATTCATATGATATGATTGATATGAAAGAGAAATACTGCTTAGACCTTTAATGTCTTCACAAATACAGAAACTAACATGTGCATCTCGCCTCGTACGCATCTAGGACAGATGGTAGCTATTCTCAGCATCGGAACAGAATTGTTCATACATCAGCAAACAACTCCCATGTCCATTTATGCTTACAATCATCCATGACTGCACTAAATGCACACTCGCATGCATCTCTGTATGCTCTAGTGGCTTCCATATACTCAGAATCATGTTGGCAAATCCAATTGACATCAATAATTCCATATAAAAAAGGGGGGAAAGCCCTCTAAAGCTAATAGCTGACACAATATTCAAAACATCTTTTCCTTTCACGTTATCAGGCATTTTGTATAAACTGGTTTAAGTATTGTTATCCATTTGTATCATAGGGAAATTACTTATAAATTGTAAGTTAGTCTTAAGCCCCACCTGATCAACAAGGCCATTTACGACTGAGAGATGTTTTGCAGGATACGAGGCAAATATGTTGGCTGTGGCATTTGCACCAATAACCGCAAATTCTCCATTGGTATAGTCCATCAAAGCATCTGTGGAAAAGAAAATACAATAAAGATAAGCAACTGTTTATGCAATTATTACTAATAAGTCAGACATAAAAACAGCATCCAGATAAAAGAAGGAAAAATCTTTGCAGGAGGATTCTTAAACTACCCAGATTATCTCTCTTCAGTCTTGATGGGGTTCTGGGTTTCCTCTGAAAGGTTATCCAGATAATCCTTTCTGAGACAGTTCTCTGGTAGTGATGACATTTACACATTTGCACCCACCATAATACAACCCATAGACAGCGCAGGATCCCGCAAAAGCCCCCAGGAATTGTGCCACCACATACACAGGGAACTTCTTCAGAGGAAGCTTCCCAAGGATCACCATGGCCAGAGAGACTGCAGGGTTCAAGTGGGCTCCTGGAACAATGCGACAAAAAAGATGAGCAAAATCGAGGAACAACAACAAATGGAAGTGACAAAATGTACCAACATTTTTACGACTCAAAACATAAAAAAGTCTAATTAGGGCTGCAGCTAAAGAATATTTGCATTATCAATTAATTTGCCAGTTATTTTCTCAATTAATCGTTTAAATGTTGTAAAATTGTGAAAAAAAACAACTGTTCAAAACCAAAAGACAGTTTATTATCACATAAAACAAAGACAGAAAATCCTCACATTTGAGAAGTTAGAACTAGCAAATGTTTTTTATTTTTGTTTGAGAAATGACTAAAAGGAGCAACGATTTAGCATCGGACTGCGGTAACACTATCGGACTCACAATGATCAAAATCTATGCAGCAGAATGAGAGCTATGGTCTTTATCTACATCTTCCGTGTAAAAACCTGGCACCTACATTTCCCACAATGCAACTCTACTGCCGATAGTTTAGTGAGAGATTCAGGTATGTTATGCAAGTAGCGACTAATGTAGCTTCGTGCTGGTAAGTGCACTTCTTTCGAACTCCACACCCCCAATTTTTTTCATTTTCAAACTTGTAGTCAACAGCCCCAATGACGCTGACTCAAGTGACATCACTTGAGGCAATTTATCAGATTTCACGCAGCTTTATTCAACTTTTTTTTAAAAGACCTTTGATGTGTAAAAATCAATGGAGTTCTCCTTTAAATGATAATTGATTTTTAAAATAGCTGCCAATTATTTTTCTGTCGATGGACTAATTGATTAGTTCACTAATCGTTTCAGCTCTAAATGTCAAACATCTGTGACCAAGCTGCGAAGGACGACTTGGCCAAGCATTTTAAAAGTCACTTGTGTCTTACGAGATAAAGTAAACCGAGTTCAGTGGATTAAAACAAAGGCTGTCTGATCATTTAGTGCCTGTATTCAAACCCTCTGGTGCTCATTCATTCAAAACTTTCAGTGATATTTTCAAACAAAGAGCACTGGGTTTGTGTGCCGTCAGAGTCGGCCTGTTTTCCTATACTCTACATTGTCCTTAAGAGGCGTGTTTGAACACATTCCAGCCAAATGTTACTGGGCTGTGATGACAGTGTGGGGTCATTTATTTAACACTCTGGGATCTTGGCTTTGACCTCGCTGTGGTAACACCACTGGGGGTATCAGCCATGCGCCCATTGTTAATCTCCCCATCCTGTTCACAAACACTAACCACGACAACCAGCCAGACCGGCCTGTCTGAATTGCATGTGACATAATCTGCCTGAATCTGCTTAAGGCACACGTAGACTGCAGGTCATTAGAGTGACCATGATGTGTCACACTTACGGTACACTGTCATCTGAAATCTGGGACTACAAAGTGAAAACAATTGTGTTTTCTTCTCCTATGGGGCCGCCCTGCCAGGGAAGCCTAGTAAGCCAGGCTTGTCACACCTGACCCCCCTCCTCTCCTGAGACCCATGCCCCAGTAAAGCTCATTAGTCCAATACCTATGATCATCTTCAGAGATGTCGTTGGACAGAAGCTTCCCACTGAGCTGTGGACCCCGGGGCTGAATGGCCCAGTCATGCAGCAAAAGCTCTCCATATATTAACCTCTCTGTCCTCGGGCTTTTCTGCTATTCCTCTGAAGCTTTACAACTCCTCTCATTAAACATGTAACACTGTATAGTCAGGATGACCAACAACAACAACAGCCATCCAAAGCAAAATAGAGATGTTAAGTCCATTTCACTTCACATATTTCCATCCTATATTGAAGTTAAATTTCTCACTGAATAATTTTAAATATCTTCAAATACTCAAAATATATTAGTTCCGCCTAATCATTAATGTACTAAATAAAACACACGACACAGGATAATTTGTACCATCCCGAGACTGTTTACTTAGGTATACAAAGTCTGTATGGCATGGACTTTTTAAGATTTTAAAGGAATAGTTCAATATTTTTGGGAAGTACGCTTACTCGCTTTCTTGCTGAGTTAGATGAGAAGATTGAAACCACTCTCATGTCTGTATGGTGCAAGAGCAAGTAGCTGGTTAGCTTAGCTTAGCACAAAGACTGGAAACAGCTAGCCTGGCTCTGTCCAAAGGTAACAAAATCCACCTACTAGCCCCTCTAAAGCTCACTATTTAACATGTTACATCTCGTTTGTTTAATCCGTACAAAACCAAAGTGTAAAAATAACTATAGGCTACACTGTTTAATATTTATTGGCTCTGCTGGTTGCCTGGCAACTGCTCAGAGCAAAGAAATAGCATAGTATGACACATGTGGTGCCTTCAAATGGGGTCGTGTTTACCGTGTTCACGAGATGAGTCCATATGAACGCCCTCCTCATGTCGCATTCACGACCTCATAAGTGGAAAGTTTCTGAAAGCTCTGAGTTAACGAGTTGTGACGTGTTTGTTGACGTTGTCAGAAATGGCGGAGGACTTGGAAGTTCATTTTTCGGTGCATAATAAGTTAATATATTGTAATTTTAGTCGTACATTGTTTTTCTTCATAATTTTATAATATGTCTGAGGAAAATGTTGATATTCCCAACGGCCTCATCTTTTTCCTCTGTCATTATGCCTTTGCATTTGCTGCATTATGTTACCCACTTGCTAGCTTGCTCAATAGCCTCTGTGGCTTCTAGACGCCGACAGTAACACTAATATTGCCGTTGCTTAGCAGCAACGACGTTCAAGTGGTTAAGTCGTGTAACCACTTGAACGCCAAGCATATCATGTACACGACTTCCCATGTTGTAAACACAAGATCACGGCACCAATAACAATAATAATTTTTGTTTTTACACTTTGGCTTTTGTGTGGATTAAACAAACAAAACATAATGTGTTAATTAATGAGCTTTAAAGGTGCTAGTAGTGGTAGCTGTTTCCCCGTTTCAGTCGTTATGCTAAGCTAAGCTAACTGTCTGCTGGTTGTAACTTCATATTTAACAGACAGATATGAGAAAATAAGTGTGTTTCCCAAAATGTCAAACTATCTAACTCTCTTTTGATGATGATTTTTCACTTCCCAACAGTGGTGGAAATTACCACACAGAAGTCTGAGGAAGAGCCTGATGCAGCATAATACAAATCAGTCTAACGGGAGCTATTTGGTGTGCAGATCAATCTGTTTTATTCTGCTATATTTCTTCTATCCAGCACCCATCCTATTGGACATTGGATGTCCGTGTCTTATCATGTTTTATTGGAAATTACCACAAAACCATGAAGCCTGCAGAACGCAACCTTCGACATAATGAATCCCTTGATTGCTGATTAATGGATACTCACCGTTTTGGCTCAGCAAGCCCATGAGAGGCACTGTGACATTTAACAACTATCCCTCCCTATCCCTATCATTGCTGGCAGCACACAGAGGGCTCATTTTACTGTAATCCTGGAGGAATGTACCCCAAAAAGTCCCATTTGGACATTAAGATACAATATCTCCAGAACTTAAGCACACTGACACCACTCTTACACTGAAAAATTAAATTCAAATTACTTTAATTTCCATTAGGGACTTCATTTGTGAAGTAGACAAATGGGACATGTAAAAACAAAGTAAACATATATATAAAAAATACTAATTCACATACAAAAGCTAAGGATAAAAAAAAGGGGTAAGAGCCTAATTCTTTCCTTCTAGACTAGAAAAGAGGTTACTATATGTTGAATGCTCTCCATTATGTAATACTGCACGTTCATAACAGTTCTGCACTGGTCTAGGCCATCACTTTATCTAGATCAGTGGGCAGTGATATCAATCATTGTTGTGCTGTAAGAGCAAAGAGACGGCCAGACATCCATGACCAAAGATCGCATCTCTTCCACAGACAAACACTGAGTGACGACCTTTATACCAGCCTGTGTTTGTAGCTTTTTACAGGCCGAAATATCTAATTATTATATGTTTTCCTTGTCTTTCTTTCAGGGAGAACCCCAGAGAGCTGAGAAAACAGCTGAACTAAAGAGAAAGCTTGGCATTAATGTCAACATGCTTGCAGGTAGAAACAATTAGTCACTCAAACAATTAGCCATTAGAAAATGAATCTCCAACTATCTTAACTTATTCTTTCAAGTAAATTTGCCAAACATCCTTTTGATGTAGCTTCTTAATTGTGAGTCTGTGTGCTTTGCTCTCTCTTACAACACTGTAAACTGAATATCTTTGAAAGCAATGTATAAATGTCACCATGGGCTTTTGGAATTTGAATGACCAATTATTCTATTGATTTGCAGTAGAGCTGCAACAATTAATCGATTAATTGATTAGTTGTCAACTATTAAATCAATTGCCAACTATTTTCATAATCGATTAATCGGTTTGAGGAATTTTTAAGAAAAGAAAAGTCAAAATTCTCTGATTGCAGCTTCTTAAATGTGAATATTTTCTGGTTTCATTACTCCTTTAAGACAGTAAACTGAATATCTTTGAGTTGTGGATGCATTCGAGGACGTCATCTTGGGCTTTGGGAAACACTGATCAACATTTTTCACCATTATCTGACATTTTATAGACCAAACAACTAATCGATTAATCAAGAAAATAATCGACAGATTGATCAACAATGAAAATAATCATTAGTTGTAGCCATAATCTGCAGAATAATTGATTATGGAAATAATCATTAGTTGCAAGAGTTGAGAAAGTGGATGATATAGTATTGTAATGAATGTGAGCTGATGTGCACGTGTCCATACAAAGTGTGGGCTACTTTTACCTGACACTCCCCCTGCCAGGTAGACAGCCATCATGACTCCCAGAGTGAAACCAATGTGGATGGTCAAGGGCTCCCCGAGAGTCCCTCTGCTCAGCACCGTCTGGGCCACTGAACCACATCCAAAGAGCTGGGACACAGACAAGAACAAAAACACAAAGGGTGGAGGTAGAAAGACTCATTGTGTTTAATTATTCCAATTATACCCGTCATTAACACTAGCCCTCTTGTCCACCAACAGCCTCTGACTGCCACAAGCAATTTGTCCTGCTTTGAGCCCGGAAAAAAAAATAATGAATCCCCCAGTTATTAGGTAAAATGCAGAAGTAATTCAGACCAAATTAAAGTGTTAGGAGGAGAGCAGTAAAAAAAAGGGGCTGTTGTGGAAGCTGCATCACTCCTCTGATGTGGCATCACAGGTGACAGGTGGGGCTCAGAGGTGACAGGTGGAGACGAGGACAGTCCAGACACATAATGACTGAAAAGCAGCTTTCAAGGAATGATCAGTAAGCAGAAAAACAATGATACTACTATAAAGTGAGCTGCTATAATTAATTTAATCCCATGTTTGTTTATTTCCCCCCCCCCATAACCTCATAAATGAGACAGTGACTCATTACAGTTATAATGATTCATCTTTTTATGTTACACATTGCACTTCTGGAGGAGTTGTGAGGAAGAAAAAACAGTCCCCACATCAGTCACATCTTGTTATGATTGTCAAGAGCAAATTACAGCTGCAGCACATCAAAGACAAAGTCTGTTATTCCCAGAATATACTATCTGTTAATAGAGACATCTGAGAGACAGCAGCCAGAGTCCCCTGGAGACCCAGTTTGACACCTTATTAGCATACTGGTTCAAAGCTTTAAAGCGGCTGTTTAAGCTGGATGACAGGTGCAGAGGGAGGTACTCACTATCAGGACAAATATCCCCAGAAACTCAGCCAGGAACTCCTTAAAGATGTCCCGCCTCAGGCCGAATCTCTCCTTCATCTTCCTCTTGCTCTCATTCTCCATCTTTTCTCTTCCTGCAGGCTCCTTGATGACTTCCTCCGACCAGAACAAACAGCTATAACAGCTCTGAGAGAGTCTCAGTGTGTGATTGTCTGTGCAGGTTGCCGCCTCCCACTCGGTTAAGCTCTCTGCATCTATTTCCCTTTATAACCACAAGGGGTCTACTTTTTATTACAAATACAGGCTCCAGATGATTGCACTGAAATACAGACCAGTTGCTCAACCTAGTAGGGTAGCCTCTATTTTGTTCACATTCAAATTTAAAGGTCCCATATTATAAAAAAGTGAGTTTTTCATGTTTTATTTATTATAAAGCAGACTTAAGTCCTTTATAAATACTGTGAAAGTATCGAAACACTCAATCCACAGGGAAATACACACAGCCCGTATTCAGAAACTCTGCATTTGAAACAAGCTGTCAGGATTTCTGCCCATTTGTGATGTCACAAATATACAATATTTAGACCCTTTACACAGATTTAAACGTAAACATTCGAAATGTGTCCCAGCTTATTTCCTGGTTTAGGTGTATGTGAATGACATCAGCTGACAGGAAAGCATGGACCCAAGCTGTTGCCTGGGTCCTAGCTGAATGTCACTATTACCATAGCCACAGTTATAAAACGGTTTTACATCTGGTCACCACCCATTTCATAATACTGCAAATATATAAATATAGCAATACTTTCATCAGTGGGCCCTATAGGCTTAATCACCACCTCATTTGGCCATATAGATAATGACTTAACAGACATTTATCTAAATTAAAATTGCCACTTTAAATAATAGGATGCTTTCTTTGGCAATAAAACCACGAAAGATAGGATGGAACATATTCATCCAAAAGGATATTTTAGTAGCCTAGATCACTAAACTCACAGACTCACTGATGTCCAATATGAAATGTGAATAAATAAGAAAACAACTTTCACTCAGGATTTATGGCTCCAAATTCTCAAATGTACCCAGCATGCATCAACAATTGGCCTACATTATACCTTCAAAATAGCAAACCAACTGTGACTTTTCTAATCAGAAAATTAGTTTCATATGATGTTAAGTTTATAACAGCTTCCATTATTGAAAACACTGACCAGTGAAAATATGACTTGGACTTTTTTAGAGGTTCAACTCTTCAACAATTTAAGATGATGAAGTTTTAATAACTATACTTGGCTCAGTGTAAAAATTTCGGCTCAATTAAAGTTTTAAAAAAACTTTCAAAATCAATGAAAGGTTTATTTTTTAGAGTCTGTATATTTCCAACAGAACTTCATGTGGATAATATTTAATTTAAAGATCCACAGATTATTGAACTCCTATTTTCAATAGGCAAAAATAATTGTCTCATTTCAGATTATAAGTGCACTTGTTAGTTTTAGCTGATAATACATTTATCAGTTTTAAATTATGCACAGTTTTGCCTCATTTTATCATTTAAAACATTTTTTTAAAAATGAAAAAAAAAGAAGTTAAATTTGCCTGCATGAATCGGCCGGGTTAAAAGTCTCACGAGAATATTTAAATAATGCTGGTAAAATATATTGCTGAAAGCCAAGAGAAAAATAATTCTCCAGAGTGATATATATATATAAAAAATATACATTTATATTTCAGCCTAATGTGAGTGAGTGTCCGTTTTCACGCTTTGTCTGCCTTCAGGCTGTTGATCCCAAGAGTCTTTTACATAAAGGCCTTTACTATATATGTTGAGTTTACAACACAGAACCAAGGAGAACATAATGTGAGCAAATCTGACAGAAAACAACGGATCTATATACTTTACTAGACGGCCTTTAACATGACATCCTCTGTGCGTAATTTGGCTCATGTTGTTAATAAATTCTGTCTCTTAGGAGAATTTTAGTTGATAAAAACAAATTTACAACTCTCTAAAAAAAAACTCCACATTCACATTTTCAAAGAATCGCGTCATTCCTTTTCATTATTATTATTATTAACCTATTATTATTATTATTATTATTAATTTGTCGCTGGAAATAACTTCCCATGGAGAGCTCGATGCATTTTTGGCACTTTTTCTTTTTTGTCATATCAGAAAGTTTTCTTACTCACCCATTTTCCTCCTGCAGCTATACTGAGATTATCAGTCATATTATCATTGTCTTGTTCCTTCCTTGTTGTTACAATCACCGTTTATCTTATTAAAGCACGCTTTGTAAATTAAAACTTTGGATAAGTGTGAGTGTTTTCCGAGGCCAGCTCCATCCAACAGAGGGAGCTCCATGAATACATTTGGAGCTGTAAACTTTGTCACACCGGTGTGTCTTATCTTCTGTTCACTGTGCTCTGTGAAAAGGTGAGGCGACAGGCTGAAGGTTGGGATGTTTTTCAATGCATTAATCAATGTCACCGTTATTCACCCACGTCGTCTTTGATGTGAAACAGACACTTGGAGAGTGTCGCCCATGCTGAGAGAAAAGGGCTGATGTGCTGATGGAGAAACAGCATCCTCCTCCTGATGGGGGTTTGCAAATGATGGGCCTGCATCTGTCTCCTCACTCCTTTGTCCTGTCAAGAGGCTCACATTATGAACATCTAACATTTAAAAGGCACTTCCTGCTGATTGAGGAAATTGTTCTTTGGAGAATATCAACAATCCTGAGCTGAATTATTCTATTTATTTATAAAAACAAATAAAACTTGTGATTTGCCATCTATTGTTATACCTTCATGAATGTGTGAGGGGATGCAGTAGTTGTTGTTGTTGTTGGTGGATTTTAATTTTATTCCACATTGCACCTGAAGACAGACCCAACATTCTTTCAGGTTACTGCATGGGAGGCTAATTAATACAATTTATTTTTCAATTAAAGTTGAAAGAAAGTGATTAAAGGGATACTTTTGGAAAATTGGAAATAGGCTATTGCAAGGTTGGAACCAAATCTTTCATTTTTGTTAATTATGATTATAATGTTTCACTCAAGTGTTTTTTTTTTTGTGGTATTGAATGAGTTGTAGTAGATTTACTTTAATTCCTTTAGTTTTGTGAGACAGGCTCACTCACAGATAATTGGTGGATGTTTATTGGAGAGGTTTAAAGGAGGCACTGGAAGGAATTATCACCTGCAGGACAAATCTCTGCCAACAACACCCAGCAAGTAGCAGCAATCCATCTCTAGTCCACATTTACATAACATCTTAGACCGTGGGGAGCAAATAAAGACCACAGGGTGATAGCAGCCCAGGGAAGTAGTTTGACACCTTTATGTCACTTAGGAAATGGTTAATGATGATGTAAGGATATGACTTTATATTTTCAGTATGTATTGGTGGAGAACTTGTTTGTTAAGGTCAAGAAAGAAACTTTCAGTCCCAACTCTTGTGTCAACATGGAGGAGAACGCCTTAAAGTGCTCAGAAAAAAAAATGGAAATTTGAGCATCTACAATTGCATGATGTAGACCTTTTGGTACCATTAAAAGTCCAGAACTGCTACTAAATAAATCTAATGGTGATGGCTTGTTTTGCCAGAAAAATATGTAGGCTTCATTAAACTATTATGCAGCAGTACATTTGTGGAACTATATAGTCTGTTTTAGGCTATAAACACTTAAAAAATAGGTCCCATGTCATTTAAAACGTACAGCCTTTATTATTGAGAGTTTAGATAACATTATTAACACAGTGATACATTGCAAACTCTTTTGATAATTCATGGCACTGTGTGTTTTTTACTGTAGAAAGTCTGTTGGTGAAAGCAGTGGAAAGTGAGTGGTATTGGTGGAGAACTTGTTTGTTAAGGTCAAGAAAGAAACTTTCAATCTCAACTCTTGTGCCAACATGGACGAAAAATCCTTAAAGTGCTCAGAAGAAAAAAATGGAAATTTGAGCATCTACAATTGCATGACAACTGATGGAAGATCTTTTGGTACCATTAAAAGTCCAGAACAGCTACTAAATAGATCTAATGGTGAGCTTGTTTTACAAGAAAATATATGTAGGCTTCATTAAACTATTATGCAGCAGTAAATTTGTGGAACTATATAGTTCCACAAATTCCAAGTTCCAAATTCCAAATTCCACATAGTATATCTGTTTTAGGCTATAAACCCTTAAAAAAATAGGTCCCATGTCATTTAAAACTCACAGCCTTATTATTGAGAGTTTAGATAACACTTCATTATATAAAGTGTAATAATAAGTGTAATAATAAGGCTGTCATTTAAAACTTACAGCCTTATTATTGAGAGTTTAGATAACATTATTAACACAGTGATACATTGCAAACTCTTTTGATAATTCATGGCACTGTGAGTTTTGTAAAACTATGAATTAGTGTATAAACCGTGGTGTGTTGGTGAAATCAGTGGAGACTGAGTGTGTACCAGGAGTGTGTGAGAGGTGGGTGGAGTGGATGTGGATGTGTTTCTCCTCCTCAACACGCATGGCTGCTGAGGTCGTTTATGTAAATGCATGAATTTAATTTTCAAAAGGACGGCCCTTTTCTTTGCCCAATGAGAATGAACCTCGGCTGACACCTGGGCTATAAACCCAGGAAGAAAACCCAAAGTCCTAATCAGACATCTACTTGTAAAAACCCCCGAGAGGCTCAGCAGCAGACAGACAGACGAGAGGACCCGATGACTTCCAGTAAGATCCAGATCCCCGGAGAGATGAAGAGCGACCCGGCTGCTCTCATGGCAAACCTCCAGCTGATGCCCTCACCGGTACACAACCCGGAGATCAACTACACCAAGGTCGGTTTATCTCTATACACACAACTCTCTCAACTCTCAACGCTTTCTCTCTCTACACCGACTCTCCATCGCTCTGCGCGTAAAGACGCATACGCTTCTTCTGCTCGGAGATGTCCGACCGTGTTTGTGCCTTTAACCAAAACTTTGAACTAAACTTTTGGTGCGTCAGCGGCAGAAGCTTCAGGATCAGACCGAGCAGCTCTCAGAGCTCAAAGCTCAGAGCTGGAGATGAGCAACTTCTCCAGACTCAACTTTCTAGCTGATAAACTGACGATTAAACTGTCTCTTCTTGCGTCCACGTGCTCAGCTCTGAATTAAATAATCAATAATCCCTGAACAACATCAATTAAACTAAAGAAGTAGATAACAGACATTTTATAAAGAATTGTGTTTTTTGGGTGTTTTAATGGTCTTACTTGATTAAAAATTTGAGTCATTGCATAAACCAGGGATTAAGATAAAGACTTATTTAACACAGTTATAATTGCTGATTTTTGAGTGTTTTAATGTTCTCACTTTTTAATCACTTGATTAAAAAAAAGTACAAATTTGAGTCATTGCATAAACCAATAATCCCTGGACAACATCAATTAAACCAAAGAAGTAGATTTTTATAAACAATACTGTTTTTTGGGTGTTTTAATGGTCTCACTTGATTAAAAAAAGTAAATTTTCAAATTTGAGTCATTGCATAAACCAGGGATTAAGATAAAGTCTTATTTATCACAGTTATAATTGCTGGTTTTTTTAGGAGGCACAATAAAATATTGATAAGGGCGTGCCATAGTTTGAGCTTGTTTAGTAAAGTGTCTTAACATGTATATATAACAATACTGTTTTTTGGGTGTTTTAATGGTCTCACTTTTTAATTAAACTCACAAATTTTCAAATTTGAGTCATTGCATAAACCAGGGATTAAGATAAAGACTTATTTAACACAGCTATAATTGCTGTTTTTTTTAGGAGGCACAATAAAATATTGATAAGGAATCACGTGGATAATTTCATCATACTATTATTATTATAATATTTATTATAATTTTATTGCACATTGCACCTGAAGACAGACCAACATTATTTCAGGTTACTGCATGGGAGGCTAATTAATATAATTTATTTTTCAATTAACAGTTGAAAGAAAGTAATTAAAGGGATACTTTTGGAAAAATTGGAAATAGGCTATTGCAAGGTTGGAACCAAATCTTTCTCTTTCTTTCATTTTTTTTAAAATTATGATTATAATGTTTCAATTAAGTTATTTTTTTTGTGGTATTGAATGAGTTGTAAAGGAATTTAATTTATCTTTGATAGCTCACAATGATAGCTATCAGCGGCGAAGGCTGAGTGTGTGTATAAACCAGGTCTTGATGTCTTTTCTTTCAATGACACGACACACACTTTAGTCAAATCCAAAGAATTGGCAGTAATTAAAGGCATTGTTTCAGTATTAAATGACTGCAAGTTTGTTTAGTGAATGAATTGAAAAGAAGAAATGTGTAATCAGAGTAGTTTTTGGATCGTCCTACAGTCAGAAGAAGTGTGTGGGTGGAAGAAAAGGGATGCAGAAACAGCTGGAGAAAGGAGCTTGAGTCAAACAAAGAACATTATTTGACTCGTGAAACAAATCATGTTGTAGATACGACTGAAAAAATAGGCTTTCAGAGAGATTTTGTTAAAACATCTGGTGAGGATACTATATGTGAGTCCTACAGTATAATCAGTAGTTAAGTGCTTCAACATTTTGTCATTGTGATCAAAACATAGCAACAAATATACTTTTACAGAATCAAAGCAATCATTAATCAGTAAATCACAGCCTTTATTTTCTCATTAAAGTTTGTGAGCCTTCATGCTTTCAATGGGAGTCAATACACACATGTTGAAAATAGCTCTCATATGTTTGATAACATCTCTGCAATGTCTAGATAGGGTTTCTATCTTCTTTTTTTATTTAAACATATACATATGCACACATTGGGACACTTTGTAGTAAATTTAAGTCATCAGTTAATGTGTACTGTGTTTATAGGATGTAGCCGGCTGCAGTTGTGTTGCTACTGAAAGGGTCTTTTTAGCTGCAGTGCAAGTGTTTTTATGATTACCAAGATTAAAGGGCACGTCACATAGAGGTCAGATGCATGATAGCGTGGTGTAAGTTCAGTCAGCGCTATAATTGCTCTGTGTTAACACATACCTCTGTGTTTTAAGTGCAAAGGTCACGCTGCTGCACCACAGTTAAGGTAAATGTTTTATAGTAAGCTTTCCATTTCCTTACATAGTGTTAGTTAAAGGGTTGGACACGACGGTGTACAGAAGGAAATTTTAGGGAACGACTTGGTGAATTAACCCCTAGGAATTTGGATCATCCAGTCCCTGTTGGTTTGGTGGACATAGGGGGCAGAAGGGCCCTGATTTATGGGAACCCCTGGCGTGGGCTCTCCTCACACCCTGTTCCTGTTCACCACCCCAACAACCAACGCTGTTCACTGGCCTGCAGGGCGTGTGGATGGGGCTGCAAGCTTCCAGGCACAGATTTTTTCCCTCAGATTTTACTATCAACTTTTCTACAATATTAAGCTTTTCCTAACTTACATAAAAAGAAAGCTTTGTTTTGCAATGCAAAGATTAAATGTGAGCGACCCTGGAGACAGAGATATGGCTGATACAGTATCACTAGGTTTGCGTCTATAACATGAGCATGTGATAAAAAAAAAGGGTTATTGCAGTCAAGCTTTGCCCCTTGTCCTTTTCACCGAGTCATGAACTTCTCACCGTCGACGACACGCTGATAGCATCGGTAAAGATATCTTCCTTCTTCTGTGCATCTATATAAGATTGGAGTCCTGTTATTAGTCTATTGATATCTACATATGCAGAACTGGTAGTTTTCATACACCCTCTGTCTTAAGCTTGAGGAGGAAAGCTGTCTTCTCGGTCGTCCTGTCCCCTACCCCCACATTTCTATCGCTTGAAGGCTCCAACAGCTGGGTTACAAGACCGAAACAGTTTAAAGGTTGATAGGACCACAAAGGAAACCATAAATAAGAGAGTCATGATAGCTATTTATTGATGTTTTCCACTTGTGGTAGACGTGGAGTAGAGAGACTCTGTTTTATGAATAGTTAAAGCAAACAGAGAAACTTTTCCTGCACTTTTTAGTGGCCGATACTTCTGGCCTTTGTGGGTTTTTCACACCGTTCAGTGATGATGAGTTGTTAAACCACTTAGTGGGACAAATTTTACAGGAATGGAAATAACTCTGCTGCTTTTACTTTGAAGGAGCAGTCTGTAAAGTGTGTGGAAAGTCCGCACATTGTTTTACCCTCCACAAAAGATAATGATAAGAATGTATCTGTATTTTAAAATGTGTTTTCCAGTTTGGTTTTACTGTTGCCTAATTTTTTAATAGAGTAACAACATTTAAAACAGTGCTACAAATATAAAGTACTAACAAAGATTGAGGGCTCCAATTCAGTGGCCTTGTTCATCGTCTGAGTTACAGATCTCAAAACTAATCAACAGTTATAAATTTTCTTTGTTGCTTTGCTCACGGTGGCATTAGTGCACTTTCACCATAGGAACCTTTGCAGAACCTGTCTGCTGAAGACCCGAGTATTTGTAAAGCAGTCTATGCAGAGACATCCACTCAGTTTGGATGAATAAGAGGCTCCATCAATCTGTCACTGATTGAGATAGCACAGATGGAGGCTTGGGGCTCCCCGATGCTAGGTGCTGTCCACCGGGGTGTAAATTATGACCCTGTCTCACTGTGTGGGTTAGTGGCCCTGCCTCGCCAGAGCCTGACCTGCAGTTCTGGAGTTTTTCACTTCAAAACCACCATCTTACTGCGATCAAGATCAAACAGAGCCAAAGTTAGGGGATACTGTGCAACTAAATGATTTATCACAACGAGCACAGCGAGAACTCTCCCCCCTCCTCCTCTGCTCTTTGCTTACACAATCTCCCTGTTCGCACACACATGGCCACATACTCTCTAAAACACATCTCTTTGATTGTGACAGGGTAAGTGTGCACCGCCATTAATATGTCCATTGGTGTGAAATGCCTACTTGTGCAGCGAGTGTAAATTATCATCTTAGCAGACACGTCAACATCATGTCCCCTGTCTCTTAATCACTGTTTAAGGAAGAGCAGTGACAGCGAGGTTACCCTGTTAACTTCCCATACCTTCAGTCTGCGGCCCTCTTGACAAGCAACGTGTAAATCCTTACGGTGTCACTATGAAAAACACTCGGCTTCATAAATCTGTTGGCGTATAGGCTCTCTCTCCGGCGAGCACGGGACACAGCAGAGACAGAAGTGCTTCTCTAGATGTTTATTTGTCTGTGGAAAAGCGTCACATTTCTTTAAAAATTACTTCCTCTCTGTCCTCTGATCCCACGAGTAAAACTACTGTTCTTTAAACATTCTCCTTGACCTGAGATTTAGAGAATGGTTAAGTACACAGGAAACCCATCAAACCTCAGATGTTCCAAGGGAAAGAAAGCACCAGTAGTGAGAGGAGAGGTCAATTTTATCGTTGCCTCTTAGCAATTTGAACATTTCATCAAGATTGTAGATTGAGTTTTGATATATTTTTGTGTCCTAAATAACTCTGAAAGGTGATATATTTGTGTTGAGTGGTATTTTGCTCTACTCAGCTATTTTAAAATGGAGGTTTTGGGGTTCATGGATGCCGATGGGATAAATTAATGATATAACTGACTTAAAATATGCATTTATTGGATAAGAATCTGCACAGAGACTTTGTCAAATGGAAGTATATAGCTGTAAAAGTGAAATCTAATGTTTTTAAAAAGGTATTAAGAAATTAGCATCATAAAATCCTGAAAAAGGCTTTAATATAAACTGATACGTCTCCATTGACGTGCAAAGTGTCTCTGACTACTGGAAGAAGTGTCATCAACAGAAAAAGTGCATAAGAAGTTGTTTTTAATTACAGCCTTATGTCAAATTAGGGCTTCTCACAACTTCTGAGTCAGAATGAACAACTTTAACCACTTGCCCACACACACCGACGAGACAAAGACGTGTGCCAGTCAGTGACGGCGAGGTCGCCCTCGCCAAACCCAGGAAGGCAGGGTGGCATTGTCTGTGGGTGTGTGAATGAAAAACATGACGGCTCCATGGTGTCAGACATGTGGAGAGGAGTAGGAGAAAAAACACCAGCTGGTTTTCACATGCTCTCCACTAACTTGTAACAGTAGTAATTCTAAGACTTTTGAAACCTATCCAGAGAGGAAGTAGAGGTCCTGTGATAGGGGAGGATATGAAACTTCCTGCGCAGACGAGTGTTGCAGGTGCCCGGGTAGGGTTCGTCTGGCTGTGGAATCTTGGCGTGTTGTGTATAAACACACACATATTATAAACCCGTACACCCCCCTCATACCAACTCACCCCACCTCTCGCATTAGCATTACATGTTCCTTCAGCCGTTAGCATCTGAGCTGAAGCAAAGAGCCAAACAGATGTGTTGTTGGCTGCAGAAAGTATTTTGGCTTTTCTTACTTCCCACCACAGTTCACTCCCAAAAAATCACAAAAAATCACGCTAAGTTTTGTTAACATGAAAAAAATGAAGGAAATTAACATTTTACTCAGTGCAAGGTGAATAAATCTTGATTTGTTATTTTGAGTAAAACTTTTTGTAACGCATGACGATGACTAAGGCACCTGCATTAAATGGCAAAATTAGCAAACAAACAAAAAAAACTTTGTGTATATCATGTCTCATCTTTTCATTATCCCCATGGCCAGGCTCTCTCTGGATGAAGTGACTGACAGCTTTTGCAGAAAAGCCTGGGAGTTGCTAAATGTTTGCAGCTGCCCTGTGGCCCATGCAGAAAGTCTTGACCTATATGCTTACTGCTTAGCTCTAATCCACATCAGGCCTCCTCGTTATGCGTCAGGCATCACAGATCATAGCTTTTTGTCCGCTCGAATGCGTTTTTTAATTAATGCGGCAGCACAAAATGTTTCAAACTTTATCATTTAAAAAGTTGCTCAATCCAAGAGCAGAACATTTTGAAGATGTTGTCATCATCTGGACACCAAGAAAATTCTAAGCACTCTAGATTTTTAAAAACATGAAACCATCATGTGAAGGGATAGGAACGACCCCACGGGGAATGGGAAAGAAAACACGATTTATCATTTGAAAATGTGCACCCTTTGCACTTGCTTTTTCATTCTTGTGTTCTTTGCCTCTCGTCCAAATGATCCTAAAAGCAATTTTAAGAAACCTCAAGAGTTGATTTACTACGCGGCCCTGTCATCTTAATCAAGTCTCTCAATGGAACGAGACAAAAGTCTAACACCAGTCCGAGCCCAGAGAGAGGGCCGAGCCAAACGGCGGCTGACAGTTGTCCTTTTCTGGCCGTGATTTAGGTGGCGGCCCGCTCCACTGTTCTCGTGCTTCATCCGTTCTCCTTTAGCAGCGTCTTGTGAGAGGGGTTACGCCATGCATAAAGCTACCCATGGTCTGCATTCTTGCTCGGACTGTTGAGGCTGTCAGGGGGCTCCTCTGATTTAGGGCGCCCCACTTCAGTGGCCCCTATAAATTTAAAAACTAATTCAGTGCTCTACAGGACTTTCTGTTTTTGTAGCTGGCCCTCTGCTCCTTATCGTTACTGACAATTTTATGAAGTGCTCTTAATGAGCGTCAGATTAAAGGTGGACTCTGATGGAAGGCGCCTGAGAACACTCCGGCTGGCAGAGAGAAGCCACTCCGGCCTCGTCTATCTGTTAAGGTGTGTGGGGGATGGTGTGTGTGACCAGTACAAAGGAAACGTAGAGGAGTGAGTCTGTAACGTATGGTTCTGTGGGGTGGTACACACAGATACTGAACACCTTAAACGTCTGCTTGTGAGTTATTCATACGCAGAGGCCACATTATGAGCCTGCATGTGAGCCGTGGGAATGAAGAGGAGGAGGGAGGCAGAGTGATGTGTTTGCTGCGACTCCAACAGTTTTCAGACTCCCTGGCATTTTATACCAACCCGAAAGTAAACACGGGCAACAGTTTACAGCCAATTAAATAGTGCTTAAAGCCCGGCGTTTATGGAGGTAAACATGTTGGAGAGTTTAGGGAGGCTTAGGCCAGTGGGATACTTGAACCCTGCTCTCAGGTTTGCTCTCAGTGCATCTGAACTCCTCTAAAGTAGAGGGACGGTAAGAGCATATGTATACACAGAGGGATTTGTGCCAGCAGATGTTCTCCTTGCACTCTATCTATCAGGCAGACTGACAGCCATTAAAAACAGTGTGTGAGCAGTCTGCCTAATGGATCTAAACATGTCAGCGAGGAAGGAGCTTTTTTCTTATGACCTATACTTGCGTATTTGCAAGTTTCAAATCACACCTTGCATTTTGTTCCACTTTTCATCAGCTTATGAAGGGTTTGCTTGTAGTTTTTGTGACATAATTCTCAGCTATGCGACTCTGTAAACATTTATTTTTCTTTTGGTCTTAATATGTCCTGTTTGGAATCCTAGGCGGTTGTTTAACGGAAGACCTGCTTTAACGCATCACAGAAACCAAGCGCGGCACGTGTTTTATGATCTCGTAAACGAGCAGCGATGTTGTGAAACGTGTGTCTGTGTGCTTGGGGGTGGGTTGGTGGGTGGGGGTCTGGTGTCTGATAGGGATTTATCTGCACCCCCCACACCCCCCACCCCACCCCTTTGTCTGGATGGTGGAGCACTCCCCAGAGAGCAATGCAGGACAGACAGGAATCTCTGTCCAGATTTCCAGAGATTCTCCCATATCCCTTACACAAGAGCCTGGAAGAGCTGGGACTGCTAGTCTCCCACAGCCTCAACTACAAGCATGTTATGAAATGATTACTTAACATAACAGAATTATTAAAAAAATAAAAATAAAAAAGGTGGCCTGTTTGCATATTAAGCTAGTTTGAATAATCAATTAGTGCATTTAATTCATACAAAGGAAATTACATTCATGACTCAGATTATTTATTGCCTCTGCTTACTTAAATACTAAAAACTGCATTTTTTACCCTGCAGATCTTCATCAACAATGAGTGGCAAGACTCTGTTAGTGGGAAGGTCTTTCCTGCCTACAACCCGGCTACTGGAGAGCAGATCTGTGAGGTTCAGGAAGCCGATAAGGTAAATACTCTACAGCATGGCATCTTAACACATTTTTGCCCGCAACTGAAATTTTTCACTTCAAAATCGGTCAAACCATTTAGCTGAAAAGTGAGTTTTTCTTATCATACTATATCTAGTCTTTGGGCACATAATGGGACTACTGTTTTTGCAATAGACTCCATTTTATTTTAGGGAAAAACAGTAGTTTCCATGTGCCCAAAGACTAGATATAGTATGATAAGAAAAGGGGTGAATCTTAGAAACTACAAGGAGCTCAATCAAGTATTTGTAATTTATGATGAACTCAAGTTAACAAGTTAAACATCAAAGATATGCACATAAGCAGTGGAAAAACAATATTTTACAACATTTAATAAACGTTTTTCCTCATTTTTCAAAAATTCAGATTTTGACTATAAAACTGTGATTTTTCATGTGATCTAACTATTTCAAAGTTGTACTGTTAGATACTTGCCCAAAGTATGTCCGTACCAAATTTCTTTTAACTTTTGAGAACAAATGCTGTGGCATTTTTCCAAGTGGGTTAAAGTATCAAAAGTAAAAGTACTCATTATACAAAATGAACCCTGTTGGTGTTAATAATATTATATTACTGGATCACTATTATTGATAGATTAACACGTAAGCAGTACTTTAATGTTGTAGTCGGTCAAGATGAAGCAAATTTTAACTACGTCATATACTGCTGAGTGGTTTAATCAATAAAAATGCATAATTTTTTGTAAACTGATCATATGTTTTATGTGCAAAATCTTAATCTGAATAGTAAATGAATGTGACGGTGTAAAAAGTGCAACATTTCCCTCTGAAATGTAGTAGAGTGTAAATAAAAAATAATCTAAATTGTACAGTACACACTGCTTAAGTAAATGTACTTTCCACCACTGGATAGTTTGACAATGAAAATCAAGCTTCAGTTTTTCTTCTCACTACAGCCTAAAATCTTGCTTTTAGTTCTTTATACATGTGTACACTAGCTGGCAGTTGTTCTGACCCGTCCCTATTTCAGCAATGTTGAGTAAAAAAAAAAAAAAAGAATCACAAAAGATATTCAGATATGCTACTGGCATGAAAAGTGCAAGAAGACACCCGTTTAGTGGATCAGGTTAGATAATTAGTATGTTTCTTGTCTCAAAGGCTGATGTTGATAAAGCGGTGCAAGCGGCTCGCCTCGCATTTTCTTTGGGCTCCGTATGGCGAAGGATGGACGCATCTGAGAGGGGTCGCCTGCTCTCCAAACTGGCTGACCTGGTGGAGAGAGACAGCGTCTATCTAGCTGTAAGTTATATTGGCATGTCTCTGAATGAATTAATGTGAATAACTTTTTTTTTGTTTAGAGAGGATGTTATTTTACACATGGAGATAATCACAAAAAGTCCTCTTTTCCACTTGATTGTTACCCAACAGCACTGTAACTGCAGGGTAGTATAACAATTATTCCTTTGTCTGTTTATTACATGTTATACCTTCTGCAAAGCACTTTGAGTCGTCGCTGTGTTTGAAAATGCTAATAAACTTAAAGAGAACATATAACTGTAACTTAGGGTCTGTATTTGTAGTTTAGTGTTATCTTAGTGTCACATTTCACCCGCGGGAGAGTGTAAAGACTGAAACAGTATGGAATTATGTGAGGATCACAAGGTTATATCACATATTTCTCAAAACGTCTCCCCCGTCTCTCTTCAGACTCTCGAGTCACTGAACAGTGGGAAGCCTTTCCTGCCCACCCTGTTTGTGGACCTCCAAGGAACCATAAAGACACTGAGATACTTTGCTGGATATGCAGACAAGATCCATGGCACCTCCATTCCAATGGGTAAGATCCGTCTTTGAGTGCTACAGCAGAGTTTTAGTGAAATGGACAGAAGGCAGAGTGGAGGTGGCTAGTATGGCTGGGTATTAAACCGAAATACTTTGTGTATTGACTGAATTGTGTCTTCGCTAAGTATTAAAAACTAGAGTACCAAAAGTTGGTTTCTTTGTAAGATTATGACGATCAGAAGTGCCTTGATTTGAATCATAGTTTTTTTAATTGTTTTTCAGACAAAATTCTCGAACAACAGTTTGTGTGAAGACATTAAACATAGATGCATTTCAAATCTGCAATAGCTGATTTTTTTTGGCCTCTTGGGGGCAGTGGAAACAAGCTGTAAACACAAAACTGACCAGCCCGTTGTCATTCCCAGGGCGTCAAATACCGACGCTTTGTTACGGTCCTCGGCGTGTGATACCGACGCAGAAGGCACCCTTTAGCGTCTGTATGAGACGCACCGAGCTTTCAAGTACAATGTAAACCCACGGTAATATTAAAAGCTCAGAGAAAGTGGTCTAGGAGTGTGATGACGTAGTTTAAAGAGTGAAAAAACATGGTGGATGGGTCCAACAAACACAGGGCTTTCATCCAGGAGACTGCAGTTCGTGTCTCAAAGTTTATTTTTCACATTACAATTATGTTTTTTCCTAAACCTAACTGTATGGTTTTGTTGCCTGAACCTAAGTGTGTTTTTGTTTGAATTCACATTGTTAACCACGTGTTTACTGTGACCGTAGTGGAACATCATAGTTTGGCTACCCAGTGCATTAGAAAGTGACGTCAAGGGTCCTGACAATGCTTCAGTATGTGACGAGTTGGGATGAGAATGTGTTGACATATCATCATCTTTTACGTAAATATGCCAAACTTCATTACTATTTTGAGTTGTGTTTCTAGTCACCTGATGATTGTAAGTGCATTTAATTTTCCTTTAATTTCATATTCACTCTCTTTTAACTCTTTTTTGGTCTCCACCAACTCCTGAAGGAAATATCTGACTCTTTAGCTGCTAAATGCTCCACTATGTTCACCAGCTATTTACTAACTGTGTCAGTGTCTGCTGTTTGGGATATTTCATCCCACTAAATGGTGTATGAATGACACAGTAATTCGCAAGTCATTTTGCGTGCAATAAGAACGCAGTTCTTGCTTTTGGTGTCATTTGTACATCATGTGGTCTGTACTGACTGCAATATAAAGGCATCCGCATATATATGCCACACTCAGAGCTAGTGACGTAGAACAAAAACTGAGACAGCAGGCGGATGGGAGGGAAGGTGGATGTGTCCAAAAAACACATGATTTTCAACTGGAAGACTGGTGTACCAAACCACTGTTTGTGTCCCAAAGTGTTGTTGAGTTATTTTGAAGTTACATTAGTGACGTTTGTGACGTGTTTTTTGTACCTCTGTTACGTTGTTTCCATACGTATGTACTTAGTTTACATACTTATTTTAAGCCCAACCATGACGTTTTTCTGAAACCTAACTATGTGGTTTTGTTGCCTAAACCTAACTGCGGACGTTAGCGTAGTTCTGTTGTGAGGTGTACAAATGACACGTTAAAAGGCTAAACTGCGTCCTCATCACACATGGAATGTCCTTGTAATGTCGCTCTATTTATACGCCTTCCCGTGAGATCAGGTTGCATATTTACTTGGATAAGAAAAAGGTTTTGTAGAAAAAAGCACACTTATACTCAGCAAAGTAAGGTATCAAATTGGCGATCAATCCAAACACTACATTTA
This sequence comes from Hozukius guyotensis, assembly GCA_916700995.1. Lineage (NCBI taxonomy): Eukaryota > Metazoa > Chordata > Actinopteri > Perciformes > Sebastidae > Hozukius > Hozukius guyotensis. Next base: position 44,314 of record CAKALU010043239.1, read on the forward strand.
TTGTCCCGAGGAGGCTGCCACCAGTGTCGCCTCTCTAAGGCAGTTGAATTTGGGGGTTGGGAGAGGGGAAAGTTGGCTGTCTGTTTCAACAGGAAGCACAAAAAAGGAAAATAGAATAAGAGAGAGGACATGGGAAACCTCCTGATACCACCGCATTGTCCCTCTCAAAGCTTCTCTTGTACGCTGCTGCCAAACTAACCACGGTAAGCATTTAGCCAGGGCTTTGGTTTAAGCTTCATTGCTCTAGTAGACATTCAGAGGAAATAAACAAGGTTATTCCTGTAGCCTGTATGATGTAAGGCTGTCAGTTATCGTGTTTGTTCCCCTGTCCGGATGAAGTGCAACAAATTTATCATCAACAACATGGATGCACGTTATGCTGAGATTATTGTGTTAAAATTGTATCACAGACAGTGTGAAATGAATGGGGAGTGACATTATGTGGAGCACCTTTGGCTACACAGTTTGGTATCGTTTACATTGCTTGTTCCAAATTGAAATACAAGTCATCTTGTAGGAGTCATACTTTCAAACAAGCCTCGCAGATACTTGAGCTCCTCCTGAAAATCTCATGTCTAATAGGTTTATAGTTTCACTCTCCACACAATAACAGTTTTGAAAGACCCAACATCCACTTTTGAATTAAGGGGAAAGGTTGACATATGAGAATCTGTGCTGCAGTTTTGTGTCCATTGTCATACTTCCACTGCATCCCATTGAAAATGATTATCTGGCTCGTCATCTACCATTGGTCATTCCAGTCCAAATGCAACATGAGGCAATGTTTCATCAGCTGACGACTGTTGTAACACATTTATACACACATTTCTCAATATCAATTGTTTTTTGTGGAGAATGAACAAGCATGGCACACCCTTAGTAAGTACCTCCTTTTACTTAAGTAATGCAAGAGGAATGAGCAAACATTTCCAGCATAACACCCATCTCTATGACCTAAAACAGCTACACACATGCCTGTGCTGTAGGAGGCTCGAAAAGAAATGTAATCTCTCACCGGGGTAAAGCAACCAGGAATGTTGCGTGTGGATCTATTTCCAAATTAACATGTTGAGTCAACAACACCGGGGGTATCAGGTACATGCATGGTGACATTTTTCATGTCTTTCAGGCATTTTACAAGGTTTAAACTAAAGCTCGGAATGAATAACCCTGTTTTCTCTTTTTTTGTGTGTGTGTGTGTGTTTCCTCCACAGATGGAGAGTATCTGACATTTACCAGATATGAGCCCATTGGAGTTTGTGGACAAATTATCCCTGTGAGTATAACCCTTCCTACAAGTGACATGCAAATGGACACAAAAGAAGAAGAGAAAAACAAAACCGATAACAACGAATCGAGTTTTAAAGAGATGTCGTTGTTTGCTAGTCCGGCCTGTTTATTGAATTACATTCTGCATTTTCCAGTAAGTCCCTGACAGTCACTGTTTATGCCTGTAAATCCTGCTGGTATGCCCCCAAAAATGACAGTGAGTTTGACTAATAGAGAACGAGAAGTGAGAAGCAGAAGAGCGAACTGAGGGATTTAATCGAGTGGGTTGGAGGGAAATAGAATGGTGAGAAAGGAGGAAAAGATCAAGGAGAAAGAGACACTGTTGATTGTGCAAGAATTCAGAAAGCGTGTGGTTCTGCGTTGAGCCCCATGGGCTCCTGTGTAAAGCAGAAATAACACAGGCCTGTGTTTTGTACAGTGATATGGGTCTATTGCACATGTGTTGCAATTTCCCGGCTTTCTCAGAATACTGTGGGAAGAGAAAATACTGTACAAGTGCCGAGAACATTTTCTCACTTGACTATGTTTAGACAGAGTGAAAATGAGAGTAAGTGACTTAAGAGCGATGAGTTATTGAGCTTGACTTGTGACCACCCAGTGTGTCAGTCAGATGCATGATGTCTTTTTCCATGTGTGTGTGTGTGTGTGTGTGTGTGTGTGTGTGTGTGTGTGTGTGTCACGCACAGTGGAACTTCCCTCTGATGATGACAGCATGGAAGCTGGGTCCAGCAATCGCATGTGGAAACACTGTTGTCCTCAAACCTGCTGAGCAGACACCGCTCACCTGTCTCTACATCGCAGCTCTCGTCAAGGAGGTAAATGACATGAATCTCTTTGCCAACCAACCACACATATGTTCACGAGGCAGCTTGCCAACATTTCATTTGGGCAGTCCAACGTTAATACTCCCCAATAACTGAATCCGAATCACTTGCAGGCTTCAGTTTGCCAAGAACACAGTGTTCACTGTGAATCTGGCCAACACTTTATTTGGATAATCCAATATTAACGTAACCACAAGGCGACAAAGAACAGATGTTTAGCAAAGTGTCACTTGTCTATCTGGCACATCTTTTCAGAGACTGTAATCCTAATTTTCCAGCCTCAGATTAACATCAGGCAACACATTTGCTAGAGTTAAAGGGTCAGTTCAACTAAATCACAAAAAAACAACATTTTATCTCTTGCGCGTAGTGGTATGTAGCAATGCAGATAGTTCTGATTTTATCAGCTAAAGCGTTGAGATTTCAATCTCTGAGATTTTTTCCTGCTACCCCAACATAATGAAAGTCAATAGCATTTTGTTTGTGGTCCTTAGAGCATTGAAAAATTCCACTTTAAAAACTCAACAGCAACATGTCTTTGTCTTTCTTTATTAAAAGACTGCACAAGGCCACAGAAACAATCATAATGTTATTACTGTTGCAAATAGTTGTAGGCTGTTAAACTATTATGCTGCATTCACGTCATATCGTTTAAACCAAAATTATGAGCAGCTGAGTGGGAAAAAAAAACGTTCACTCCAGTCTTCGACTTCAAATTCAGAGTCTATAAAGTGGTGCAGCGATGACGTATTTTTGTTGGCCAACCAGGAAGTTAGCATCGCCCTGGTTCCCTCGACAAAAAAACAACGGGGATTTTCTATTGGATTTTGGATTATTGCATAAAATAAGCTCTGTGGCAAACACACGTTTATGATACTTACATGTTTTGTTCAGCAAGATAATCTCCGCCATGTTGCACCGCCATGTTTCTACAGTAGCCCAGAACGGACAAACACAACTTTTCCTGCTTGGGCCGGAGACGATACAGTTACTCGCTCCGGACGCTGCCGCTCTCTCTCTCTTGCTTCACCACTCACTTCCCACATACACACACACTCTACTCTTACAACAACTGGCTATAGAGAGGAATATTCACGTTTACACGTCGGCCACCGTAGTTCTCCTAAACACATGGCACACGGGAGAGTCTTCAATTGGTTGCAATCTGCAACCTCACCACCAGATACCGCCAGATCCTACACACTGCTCCTTTAATGATGTACGTACTGAAGTACATTTGAATGGTGATGTGAAAAAAGTGAACGAGCTACTTAGTCAGCGACTTCGAATCTTTAAACGGAACTGAACAAAACATTTGTAATCAGCAAAGTTAATAGGAAGTTGAATATCAGTGCTGACACATTACAAAAGAGCACTGAGAAAACATTACAGAGCTTCTTATACAGTGCAGCTAAGACGGAAGTCAACATGAAATACGACTGTAAATCAAGTATGTAGTAAAGTCAAATCCAAAATGCGAAATCTGTGTAGCAGTGCGTTGTATTGTCAAAGTCAGTAACAGCAGGGTTAGCGAGTTGTGTACAATAGAGACCAAGTTAAATAAGATGGGAACAATGCAGCATCACATGTTAATGTAGAAAAACCTGATCACGCCGTACAAATCTCAGTGTCCACATCCTCCCTGTCTCCCCCGGCCCTCTCGGGCCTCGCCTCTTTCTGGAGACTATCTGTCTGTCGCCTTCGTCTTTTTGATGTTCTCCCCGTTCTCTGCTGGTAGGGAGGTTGGGTTGGGTCCGGATTCCCCCACACCGCCTGTGGTTTTGCTTGGCTCTGCTGTCATCTCCGCTAAAGCTTGTTTCCTCTCATATTGTTTTGACAGGCCGGGTTTCCACCGGGAGTCATCAATATTTTGCCAGGATTCGGGCCAACGGCAGGAGCTGCGATTGCTTCGCACATGGGCATAGACAAAGTGGCTTTCACAGGATCAACCGAGGTACTTTTCTCTCATAACTCAGATCAACAGCTGCCTACTGCTCGCTTTTGTCAGCTAACACAAGTGACACAGTGACCAACATGTGCAGAGCATAAGAGCAGGCTGGGTAATAAGGGGATGTTGTGTGCCTGTATTGAAGTCTAAATGACAAACAAATGGCATATGCTGTGTGCCCTGTCATTACTACGCATGACAGCAGGCTCTGATTTTATCTGGCACACATGCACATATTTGCGCTGTCAAGAGTATACAAACACATCTCTGTGAAAACACTGCCTCTCTTCTGTTCTCCCTCTGCTGTCTCTGATGTATTAACGCACCTCCACAGTGCCTGCCATTGAACTTACTATCAGGATGTAACTTTGCAGAACCGTGGCATAGTTAATGGAAAGCTAAATCATCAAGGACATATACCATGTTAGGTGTTGAGCGCTCGGAGGTGTTGCGGTCCGAACGCATTCCTCTGGCCAGAGAGAACAGCCAGAGTGACAGCAGATTCTTTTACTGCAGATCATTTATAAACATCTGTTATTTCTGCAAGTTCACCCCGCTGGTAAAACTATTTACGGCAATCCTAATGTAGAATTTATGTTTTGATGTGACCAGCCGGTACACACGTGTATCTTCGGTGAATGAGTTTATGTAATGTTCGGATTAGCCTTGTGGTTCAAGGAGATGTCTGTTTTGACTCTGGCGGTGTGTTGGAGAGGCAGTGTGTACGGTATATGCAACGTATCCTCATAAAACGGTTCGTATGATATCTTACGAAAAGTTATTCCTAATCTTTTGTGCATTTTCCTAGGAATGTCCAGCAACACAAGGTGTGTCAATTTCCACCCCAGTGTTTTCAAAATAAACTTCTGTCTTCACAGGAAACAACTTGGTTAGGTTTAGGAAACCCGATTGGGTCGATTGGGCAGTGCCCTTTCGGCATCAGAAACCGATGCACGGAGGCACCATTTAGCGTCAGTATGTGACGCACTTTCAACTAACTCCCACCTGCGGCATTATTCAACGGTTGGAGCAAGTGACGTAGTATTAATAGCGTGAGAGTCCGCTAAGGGCAGGCGAGAGAGTTGGTGCAATGGTCAAACAAACACAAGACAGGAGACAACTGTTCGTGTCCCGTGTGAAACTAAAAGTAACGTTGACTTATTTTGTCACGTCAGTCATTGGTCTTGTCAGTCCGGTGAGTCATTTGAGTCTCTAGTCACGTGAGTCGTCAACTACGACCGTTTTCTAAACCTAACTAAGTGGTCGTGTTGCCTAAACCTACCTTCCTGTGAAAACAGAAGTTAATTTTGAAAGGACACTATGCATGTAACAAGTAAGGGATAATATACAGCTAGCGGGTCATTGTTGTGAAGTAAACACCTTCAGGGTGATACAAGTCCATCGCCCTGAAGGGGTTTATTTCACATCAGTGAGCCACTACCTGTACATTATCCCGCTTATTACACGGCTACTTACTTAAGAAACCAATAATTTGACACGAAAACGGTCCTCCAGAGTCCGACATCAGAACTGCGCCCATAGCAACGGTCTATTATACATAGCAACGGTCTTCTATAAAGAAATAACAGACCATAAAACGCTGTGATTGACCAATCAGGATCGAGTATTCAACAAAGCCGTGTAATAAGCATATTGTTACGCCGTCCCTGGTCCGTCCAAAAGTAAGACAAGAGGGGTACCCTGTGCATCGGTCTCTGATGCCGAGGGGCACTGACCAAGCGGCGGTATTTGACGAGTTGGGAGTGAAAACGTGTTGGTTTAGGCAAAAAAACCTAATTAATTTTGTGGGATATATACAAATTACAGTGCATTATTTTTCGTATGTATAGCCACAAATGGTGTCTGAGAACAGCCTGAGCAACCTCCGATAAGCCCACACAGGTATAGACATCATAGATTACGGTTCCTGATGAGCCAAACAGACACAGTAAGTAAAAGCAAAATTAGACAGCATGATGAGAAATATCTACTCATCCTGTGTATGGACGGTTCCAGCACAGTTTAACATAAAACATATATTTTCCTATTCCAGTCTCTCACACACACACACCCAATCAGTGTGTGCACGCGAGCTGACATAAATGCACCTTCTAACACAAACATCTTCTTTGTTTTATCATTTCGTCTTGATTGAACATTTCCTTTGTGAGTGGCCCTGTTTTTTTTACTAGTTTTCCTGTTGTTTCATGTGATCTGGAGTCAATTACTGAGAGAATGAGCCAGTGCTGTAAGAGCCTGCTGATGCCCAGACAGTGAGTCACCACCACGCTGTAGTAGCAGTGGTGGGGGGATACTAGCCACCACAGCATCTCCTCACAGGGTGGAAGGTGGCAGTGTAGCTACAGGTGGATTTTAGGACCACAACTCATCCTCATACTGACTCTCATGTGGCTGTGACTCCACATGGAGGAGTCTCGCAGCCCAGCGTGTTTCCTTTACCCCTGAATAAACACACGCTAACCTCCCCTTAGTCAGCCGCTTTGTGTTTCTCATCAAAGACAGACAAAACACATCAGAAACACTGAAGCCAAGCCAAGTATTGTGTTGTTGTTATACAGCGTCGGTACCAGCCACAGCACGGCATTTGATTCTGATCCATCCTGTTGTTTCCTGTTATATCTCAGTATCTTAAAGCGACTCAGACACTAGAGATAAGATAGTGAGAGAAGATGAGTCTTTTCCATGTTGGAGGTGGGGTTTTTTCACTTTAACACTGAGAGGGGATTTTTCCGCTTTATCTTGTCAGTTCTCACGGAAAATAAAACAGGCTGTATGAGTAACAGGAAGATGAATTCTTGTTTAGGGTGTAGGGTTGTGAGGAGGAGGTGTGTGAGGTTTCTCAGGCTTGTAATCTTTGGAGTTGATACAATATTTCACGACACTGAAAAAATAACAGTTAAAGCAACTGATTCGTTCTATTGTTGAGACTCAGTAGAGACTCATGAGAACACTTTTGATTGATTGAGAAAATATCTTAAATGAAAGCAAATTACATGATTGTGAAAAAAATTTAGAAAAATGTGAATACCATATTCTATCAATCTTAATGGAATAGTTCGACATTTTGGGAAATGTGTGGCGAGAGTTAGATGGGAAGGTTGATACCACTCATATCTAAGAGTGGCATCAATCTTCTTATCTAACTCCCGGAAAGAAAGCGAATAGCATATAACCAGTGGTTTCACATGTTTTAGCCTGCAGGATCTACTACAAATTACTTATATTTTATATCCTAACTAACTAAGAAACAAGTTTGCAAACTGTTTAAGTGTATCTTGTCTATTCTTCAAGGTATCTAAAGGTTTCCATTTATTTCCTTTTGTCATTAAAAGGTAGGGTCGGCAATGATAAGAAACTAAAAGAGTACGCTAGATTTGACAAATTATCCAAACAAAAAACTGAGCCCAGTGTTGAAAACTCTTTTCCAATGAAAGTAGCTAGCAGCACTAGCTCCAAAAATCACTATATCTAGAGGGAAAGTCTCCAAGTCGGCAACACTGACAGTCCGTCCTTTCAGGTCGCCCTCCAAAGCCACTCCCCCAAAATTATCATAATGAACGTAAACAACAAACATGGCTGTTGTTAGTACTCACAGCGTTCAAGCTAGCAGCTTATGGAAGACTCCAGTGACACACAATGAGTGGTCTCTTAAGGCAATAGTTTGACATTTTAGAAAATATTTGTATTCGCTTTTTTGTCGAGTTAGATGAGAAGCCACTAAGCCATAGTCCTTTTGGCTAGTCCGAATCAGAGGGAAATTCATACTCTTGGTTTGTTTTTTATTTAGTCTGGTACGGTTTCACAGTGCACAAATTAAAGCGGATAAAATAAAAAAAAAATCTGCTGAGGGCCGTCTACGAAGGAGCAAATACATTTTCTTCATCTTGAGAACCACGGACTTTGATATACAGTATTACTGTCGAAGTTTTTTCACTTTGACTCGGCACT